>WTSP01024052.1:24076-75935 GCA_025331215.1 Actenoides lindsayi
CATCATTTCATCATTTATTTAAAAAAAAAAAAAAAAAAATTTAAAATAAAAAAGTCATTCCCTATGTATGTGATTTCAGTTCAAGTATTATGAAGTTTTAGCAAGAGAGGATTTCAGCTTACTGATACATCCTTTCTCAAAGCACTGAAGGTAATAAAATAGAAAAAAAAGCTGCTATTCCCATTTGAACTCCGTTCAAGCGCCTCCAGATACTGCGCGCTACAAAGGCGTGTTTCAGCTCACACTTGGAGTTTTCTGGATTTCTTTTCTGTGTCAGAAGGCAGTCATTTCCCACCGAGTGATTTCAGCGTGCAGTGGTGGGCTGTCGCACACCTGTAGCCAGTCTGCTGGGCTGTCCTGAGCAAGAGCCTCGTTTCCCTGCTTTCTGCAGGGAAAACTATTTATCTGCCAGACAGCCCCCTTCGTGGCAGCGCGGTATTGTTAAGACATCTCCTTTTAATTTCATTTAGACTCTTTTTATGCCTCTTAAAGCGCTGATGCTTTAAGGCACTTGCAGTAACCATTTTTTCTCATTTTGAATTCCTTCAGAAGAGGAGCCTTTCTTGGTAAATGATATTTCAGTTTCCATGGTGCTCCTTATTGCAAGTCGATGCTCTTTTCATCACCGAACGGTGCCATTTTCATTCACGCCGAAATATCAATGGTAACATACAGCAGCAAATTGGTCCTTTATTATCCGTGGCATTGTGGAAACTTTCCTGCTCGAAAATTAAACATCAAGGAATTTAACAAGTATGAAAAATCTGACTCTGTGCGCACACAGACACACGCTCCTCCCTCCATCCCTCTCTGCACATAAGCGTTCGTCACCCCTTGTTACCATAAGGAATCATTCGTATGCTGTCAGCCACGCACCCTAAAAAGTTCAGCGGTGGGGCCGAGGGGGTGGTGTCCCCTCCTGCACCCTCCACCAGAGCTGAGTTGAGGTGGTTTGTATTCAGGCTGCCTGTTCCCAGGCTCTGAACTTGAGCGGCTCGTTTTGGGAATGATCGCAGCCTCGCCAGCCTGCTCCCTTCCATTACTCAAAGTGTCGCTTTGCCATTGGCCGCGCCATAAATCAGGAACATATGTCCTCAGTATAGACAATAGAAATACATACAGATCAAGGCAGGGCTCTGTTTCCACGCCAACCCTGCTGCCTGCAAATGCTCAGGTACCTGCAGTAGCATAGGAATGCTGCTGTGACAGGCAGCGCGGGTTTTAGGGGGATTCTTTTTGTGATCTCTTTCCCTGGCCATGGCATTATCGTTACGGGGTAGCCGCTGTTTGCTGACTTAGGTTTTGCAGCTATGAGGCCTGATCCCCTCATTTCTCACCTCAGGTTCCCTTGCTTATACTGCTAGATATTCCGCCCCAACTACTGCCAGTGCTCTGCCCGCTGCTGTCTTTGTGCTTCCTGGGAAACCGGCCGTGCAGGAGGACAGCTCTGCCTGTTTGTGAGTCTGCAAGGGAACTTCAGGAGGCTTTGTTTCTCCCTCCAAAACAAGCAATTCTGCCTGGGGAAAGTAGACCCTGTTTGTAAGTCAGGTGCTATGGGAATTAATAAGTTCAAATTCCCAGGAGAGCGTCCTGTGTTAAATGAAACTACTTTTAATACACAAGTGCATCACACCCTTCTTTTTATATTGAAGTCCGTCGCTGAGGTACACGTCTACACAGAGCAGTGAGGAGGAAGTTAGACCTGTGGTCCTGTGCTAGATAAGGCAGCTCGGAGGAAGTGCTTTGCATCACACCTCTGCCCCGCTCACTTTCACTTCCATCCACGAGCTCAGTGCAGGCAGGTGTCTTGTTTTTACAGCCCCGTGTCGGGTTTGTGGTTATGGCTTCCTTGCTTCCAAGCAAGCACCGTGATTTACTATTGCTTCTCACCATAATCTGCACTGCTGGCAGTGCTGTAAGCACTTCCAGCAAATAGGCCTCAGAAGAAAATAAAATGCTGGAGCTTGTGAAAGAGCAGAGGTGCTCCCTTCATCTCCTGGTTGAGAGAGAAATAGGCAATAAAAATAAAATCTGAGTTTTTGCGTCTCCGGTGGAAAAGGTCACAGACTTCCTAGGGTGCATTAAAGTTTCCCACCAGTGAAGTGAAGGGAGTGATGCCAAAGCACTGCTGTTAGATAGACGTGCGGAAGTCATTCATCAAACGTAGGAGTGACGGCATCTTTGCATTTGAATCCTCTGAATTTAGACTGGGCTGCTTTTCTAAAAGGCGAGCTGTTGTGCAGGAGAGTGGCAGACACCGTTTCAATTGCAGGTCCGACCTCAGCCGCATGCTTATTGCAGTACCCGAGGCAAACGACCACCTTCTTTCCAGTATCTTCACTGTCATTTCAGGTTCGGAAATGCTGAATGCAGATCCTTTGCTAGAGATCCTGCTCAGCTGCTGCCCGTGTTTCCAGGCACCTGACTATTCTCCAGTTAAGCCTCCGGGACTCTCAGATAACAAGCATGCCCGAGTTCCCAGGGCAAGGCGAGATCCACGCAGGGGTGGAAATTACACCAAGAAACAAAAGCCAGCTCAGGTCCTTGGGATTTTTAGGTTGTCGTGAGGGGTGGGACTGGAGGGTGAAATTACAGCGCAGTCAGGTCTGATTATTCGTACATCTCCTGGAAACAATCACAATCTTTGTACAATAAGCTTGCGAATGAGATAATGGGAAGATGTTGAATGCTGGCGCTTGATGGGCATATGGAAATGATTTATCAAAGACCTGAGAAGTCACAGGGAAAGATTTATATCTCGTTTCAAGCCTCTGTTCCATTCTTAAAAAATAAGCCCCCCATTTTACTTGCATTTGATGTTACTTCAGCAGCTCTGTGGACAGCCTCTTGCACTCGCTTTCTGGCTCCCAACGGGGCTCACGCGCTTCCTGTGCAAGAAGCATGCATGGCTAAGCAGAGCCAGCGTGACTAATATTTAGCGTTGTAACCTCGAAAGTCCTTTGTGGGTTTAGCTGTCATCTCTCACATCTGCCGTGTTGGCTTAGCTCTCTTTGGGAATGCCAGGCACACTATCCACTCCGTGTGAAAAGACTCCGGATCCCGTTTGAACGTGAGAGGTCTCCCTAGCTGGTAGTCCCAAGTTGCAGAGGAATCCATTCTGCTCTGCAAAGAAAGGCTTTTCACAAAAGGCATTGGCTTTGGCAAGTCAGGGCTTGGGCCATGACGTCGACGAGTATGGCACACTGGTGAGATCTGGCTTGCCAGTCTGAGCTGGTACGTGATGTGACCGCAGCCAGGTTTAAATCTCTATTAAAATAAAGCAGATCACCTTGCGAGTGGAACAGTTATCCGCAGTCTCTCCATCTGTAGATGGATCTACTTCTGCTTGGTACTTCAGCTGGAAAGGTCTGCCTGGAAGGGGATGCTATGGAGAACAGCGTTACCCTGTGTAATTTGTACCTTTCTAGGTCTTAAGTTTTAGCCAAGAGGGTATTTGTGCTAATTCACCTTTTAGGAAAGCCTGCTGGAAAGGATATTGAAAACATTTGAGAAGTTAATAAAATCTACTGCCCTTCCCAGGATGCTCATAATGCAGTTTGATTCTTTAACATCACTTGGTCATAGAAGACCTCTTTTATGAACTGTAACCAATTATAATCCAAACCAGTGACTGGGAAGAAAGCAAATAATTAGGCACAGTGGAAGCCTTTTTCTTCTCTTACTAGGTGATAGAAGGCGAGAAGGTTTTTAAATGCAGACCATGGCCTGATTCTTCACTCTCTTCACCCAGTGTCATGCTGCCGTGTCTCTGCAGATGTCAGAGGTACAGAAGCAATGCATTGAAATGGAGAGGGGAGCCCTTTAATGCTCGCTCCAGTGGTAACATCCGTGGTGCGTACAGTGGTGTAAATGGGAGCACGGCTTAATAGCTAGTCTTTCCTTTGTCTCATTTCTCCCCTGGATAATCACAATCAAAAGAAGATGAAGTCACATAATTCAGTAGTTTCTGAGCTGCAAGCCCAAACCCAGCAGCTCTGATCTGGAACATAAGGCTGGAACATATTGGGAGGCAGTGAAGGGGGAGAAGCAGTGATCTGCCGAGGAGAATACAATACTTTGCTAAAGTAAACAAAATAATAATAGCTTGTCGCTAAAGTGCAGAGACCCGTATTAGCATTTACAAAGGTGTGGATTCAAGAGGTGCTGTGATGATTCCCATCCCTTTTGTCTCTCTATTCCTGGCTTTGATTCTGTCCTGGGAGGTGGCCTCCTTTGAAGTTTTGCATCCTCCTTTTCTCCTAACAGATGGGCAAGACTGTGCCGCATTGACATGATGAGAACCATTTGATCCCTTTAGTGTAACAGGTTTCTCTTGTAGGCTGCTTTTCACATGCAAAACATTCATCGGAGATAAGTAAACTTATATTAAAATGCAGTGCTTTCTTATTCAGGGTTCAGGATTGCTGCAGCTTACAGAATCACCACCCAGGAAAAGCAAGAGATGTAGGTCAGGCTCTGGAACACAGGGATTGGTAAACCAAGGCTATACATCTTCTGGTCTTGCACTGAAGTCCTGGGAATATTGAAATACCAGGGCTCTCCTGCTGCTTCCTATATTGTACTTGCTTATTTTTTCAAGTATCAGGTTATTTGGATAAGTTTTTCCTTGTGACTTCTGCCAAGCTTTGGCCCGATGGACAGTGCAATGAATGATTTGATTTCTTATCAGTGCCAAAACCTGGAAACAGTTCATTTGGAAAATTGCTTCACAGATTGCAAATGGTGAATAAATTATTGCAAAAGGGAACTTTTGAAAAGGATCTTGAAACTCTTGTGGTGGTAAATTTTCAGCTCAAGAAATATGGCATACACAGGCTTGTGCTCATGAAAACCTGGCAAATGCTTGGAAACCATATGTGAAGGAATTAGGACTTTTGTTCTCTCCTTTTCCGTTCTTAATTGGTTGTTTTTGTGGGTTTTTTTTTTTGTTTTTTTTTTAAATGAAATGTAACAGAAAGTAGCTTTCATGATTTCCATAGCACAGCAAACATGTGGTTTATCTCACCTAACTTTACCAGTAATTAATTGATTTGCTTTCACCTTTTTATTCATGTTTTCTGGCAGGGTCCCACTGGCTCAGCTTTTCCCAGGACAGTTGACTCAGTCTGAGCATTTGTAAAACCCGGGTTTGAAAATGAGGCAAGGAAATGATTTTGGTACAGCCACTAAACAACGAAGAACGTGGAGACAATGTGCTGGATACTTGTGAACTCAGCTGACTTAGTGGGGCTTATTTGAGATAGCGTGCTTGGCGTTTCATGGATAGAACAGCCTGCAGTGGCCACAGCTCTTAGCACTCACAGTTTGCTGTTATAAAAGTTGTCATTAAGCTGGGGATATGAGCTGTAGACTTCTGGGTATGTTCCTCAGCTGATTTATTGACACCATTGTTCTTATCCCCAGGTTCTTGCTCTGGCTTTCTTTCACTTTATCCCTTTTTTTTTTTTTCTATTTCCCACCACCCTTCTTACTCATTCTGTTCTGTGTTTTTTCTCTCAAAAATATTTGTAGGAGGTAGTGCAGTACCAGAGCAGTTTATCAGAAAATCTATGATTTTGCAACACCAAGGGTGAGATCCAAATCCCAGTGGATATCCAGATTAAGTGAACGCTGTGTCCTAGCTCCAGGGCCTTTTACAGGCTCTGTAAGGAGGAAATTTGCTTCCCAGACATATTCAGCATAGCTTGGCCATGCATTTCAGCCCTGTATAGCCACTAGCTGTATTCCTAACGTGGAGTTTCTCTGGGAGGGTGGACTCCTCAGTGGCTTTTTTTCTGGGAAGCACAAGGTAGATGTGCTCTTTGTGTAAGCTGGTTGTTATTCTTCATTACAATTGCTTTGTATACAGGGCAGAAGGGGAAGGTTTGACTTTGAATAGTAGCTAGGGAGGGGTAAATCTTAAAATGTGTGGAGATTAGATTTAATTTTAATCAACATTCAGATGCTTTCAAGACACCCTAATTGTCTCTTATCTGATTTTATGAAGGTTTTTTAATTATATTGTCAATAGTTTCCTGATTTGGGTTTCCTCAGGTTTTTGTTTGGGTTTTTCTGTTTTGTTGGTGGTTTTTTTTTTTTTTTTAATACTGATTTTATTCAGAATTCTGGTAGAAGAGATTAATATTGCAAAAGACTTTTCTGGCAGTGGCTTCCCCTTCCACCTGAGGAGCAGCCTGCTCGAATATCATCTTCTCAGTAACGCGCGCGACTCTTCCAAATCATCGGACAGGTTTGGGGTTCGTGTCAGCACCTCAAGGTCTGCTCTGAAAAGCAGCTGATTTGAAAAGAATTTTTATTAATTTTTAAGTCTGTTGAGATTTTGCTCCAAGATGAAATGCAAAAGGAGCTCACTGCCCTATGGCAATGAGTTTTCTGTCTTGGTTCTAGGATTATTTTTTTTTTCATCCGAAGAAATGTCAGACTGAAATGGTCAAGTTTCCCATAAAAAGGTTTAGCTTCAATTAATCAAAATATTAAAGTGGAAAACATTGGGGTTTTTTTTTTTCCTTGAATTTCCTGACTCCCTCTAGTCCAAAACTCTCAGCTAGCTGTGTGGCATTTGTGAATTTGCATTATATCAGGAACATGACTTATTGGTGCGCTAACACCCTGTGTTGTGTTTGATTCATGCAGAAGTGAAAAGGTGAAATCTGCATCAACAGAAGCAATTTAATGGAGAATGGAACTTAGGTTTGATTTTTTATTTTTTTTTCTGATTTGGAGAGAAGATTTGAAAGTCTAGGAGAGTGTCTAAAATACAAGCAAATTGGTACAGCGACCCTCCAAGTAAGGGAGGCAATCTGTATTGGTAATGAATGACATTACAGTTTTTACTCCAGCAGTATGAACAATACAACTGTAGTTCAAAGCAGAGTGTTTGATAATGGGATCCTGTTGCAAACTGGGAATTGCCTCTTAAGTTGGATGGATAGGAAAGACATGATTAAAAGCTCTCAGTTAGTGGTTTTACATATGGTTCGTACCTGTCTGTCTGTGCTTTCAGATGATTCAAGGACCAAGTGTAAATCTGAACTGATGTGTCAGGGAGAAACGAACCATTCCGTGTGACTCATCCCTGAAATCTTGAACTTAGCCTTTCATTTTTGGCTAAGTCTGTCACGGAAAGCAGTGGCTAATAAGCAGCGCTCGGAGGGGCTGCGTGTGAAGGTACAGGAGACAAAAGGAGGTGCCACCTGAGCGCTCACCTCTCTCAGAAGACAAGGATTCGGGAGCTTAGAAGTCACAGCATCCCTCGTGCTGCTCCTGCCATGATTTCTGAGGCTCTGTGGGCTTTTTAATGAGTAGTGCTTGCTGAGTGGTAGTGCCCTTCAGTATAGCAAGACAAGACCTAGTGAGGCAGCGCTAAGAAAACGGTCGTGTTTGGAAGCATGATGTGTACCCCCTCCGCCCTTGGTTTTTTGAGCTGACGTTTTGGTTTAGAGGAAATTAGACTGGGTTTTAAATTAGAAGTGAATACAGCAAGCAGGTGTTTGGTAAGAGTTAGAGTGGACAAAGATGGTTTGTTAAGTTTAACGATATGGGCTCAGTCACTCAAATGGTATTTGTGAAAATAGCACAAATTTGCTATTTTTGGCTGGAGATGCTTTTTTTTTAAGTTTGGAGTAAGTGGTGATTTATCCAATAGCTTGGTGGTTAAAGCATTCATCCGTGGTGCAGAAGATAAAATTTCTGTTCTGAGAGGCTTTGAAACCATGTGCCCCTACCTTGAATCAGATGTTAAGGGGATTGAATTCGATATACACCTAGATCATGTAAGAAGCTTAACCAAACAGGTTGCAAAATACCTGGCAGCTGACCTACAAAAACATTTTTGCACAGACATTATCAGTACAGTTCTGCAGTATTTCTCCAGTCAGTAACTTTGTGGGTTTTCCAGCAATACAGCACTTGTATTCTGGGCTGTTTGCTCTGGCCCTTGCCATTGCCTTCTCCATCAACAAGCACATCCTACAAGCTGACAGGTTTCCTTCCTTCCAGCTTCTTCACCTGAGACTGCGTGCGTGAGGCAGCAGTGGGTTCATGCAGTGTCATTGTGCTTAGCCAGGTTCAGTGCTGCCTTACAGCACAAATCTCTTACCTACCTGTGTGTCTGGGATAATGGCAGTATTTGAAACCATGGCTTCTAAGGAGGGCAAGGTGTGCAACAGTGATACGGTCCTACTTAATTTATATATTTTGTCTCACTTTAGAGCTTCTTTTCAGCTCTCTACAGGCAAACCGATGTCAAGATTTTCTTTGAGAAATAAGGGTTGGTAGTGAACTGGTAATTAAATCCTGACCCAGCTGTTTTTCTTTGAGAAAATATCAGAAAATCTGATATTATGAACATAAATCTTCTTTGAGCTTCCTATGGGGCTCAGCTTGAAAGTCAGTAGGGGTAGGCAACTCAAACGGGCCATACTTGTTGTATGGGAAGCGTGCGGACCACAACTTCTTGGTGTCCCCAAAGGACTCCTCCCTCAACTGGTTTCTCAGCTCTTCGTTATAAACCTATTTGCTTTGTCTGGATGGTTTTGTTTAGATGTGTTATTTTACTGGTGGTTGCTAACGATGATATGTCGGGATCGCCAAATGTGCCTTCGCCATCATTAGTGGCTTCTTCTCATGTTATTTGTTTCATGTTCAGGGAATAGCAACCAGATTGCAAAATAATGAGCTACCTTGTGTATTTCAGAAACATACCCCTCGCAATATGCATTTCAATGATTATCGTCACAGTTGGCTATGTGTTAACAAACGTGGCTTATTTCACTACAATCAGTGCTGGGGAATTGCTGCTTTCAAAAGCTGTAGCAGTGGTAAGTTACAGAAGAAAAATACAAAGCTATATCCCTGCTGCAGTTCTGTTTGTTGATATATTTCTATTTCCAGGGGGGGGAAAAAAAAAAAAATCAGAGGGACGAATCCAGTCAGGCTTTTCCATGGCTCCTCTTTTACTCCACATATTAGCATCCCGGTGAACTTGGCCTGAGTTTTGACCGATGAGTGGGATTGCACTTAAGGCCACCAATAGCATGTGTAATCTAACGTCAGGCTGTCTTTATTTATCTGAGAAAACAAAGTCGATAGGACTTAGATTTTATAGCCAAGTACATGCTGGAAAAATTCTGCGCTAAATTATAGGCCGAACTCCCGGGAAGCGGGAAACACAGATATTTGTGGAAGTGTGAGCTCTGAGCTGGTAGCAAGAGGCAGCAACGCTGTCTCTGCGCAGTGTGTGTCCCCAGTCCGTAGGAAGGGAGTTGCTGTCAATCCTGGAGTTGGTTTGGGAAGGAGTTGCAAGTGCAACCTGGCTTGGAAATACTGCTTTGATTGTTCTTGCTGAATTGTGGCCACGATGCTGATTTTTATATTTACGGCACCTGACTCGCAGAGAGGAAATGAAAATTTCTGTTTCCTTTCCAGTAGTGACACTGCCCGTGAATATTTGAATTGACTTGATATTTAAAAAGTGACCCAATTCTATAGGTCGTGGGAGATTCAGAAGCAAAACATTTTGCAAACCTGAAGAAAATCGGGCACATCTACCGTGGTGCCCCAAATTCTAACTAAGACTCTTGTGGTAACCTAGAACAATAAAGCATGAATGGATGGACTATACCACTGGGTAGCATCAACTAATTAAAATGAAGCCTGCAGTAAAAAAAAAAATTAGGTATGAAGATCAGACTTTGATCTATTCAGACCGGGCCTTCTATTTTGGAGTCATAAAGGTCTAAACTGATATAAATCAGAGCCTGATTCCACCTCCACAGCATGGCCTCAACTGGCGATCTTCCATGTTCAGGCAGGAGTAAGGGTGGGAGACCTCGTCTGCAGTAGCCTTGGTGTCACAGAACAAGAGGTAACAACAGCTGAACAGCACAACTTTGAGTGAGGGATGCAGAAAAGGGGTAGAAACAAAAATTGCCATACTTACTAATAATTTGTAATAGAGTAAAACTACATTTATGGTTTATGGAAAATCACTGTGTGGTTCTCTCTCCTCTGACAGACCTTTGCTGAACGACTAATGGGAAACTTTTCTTTAGCTGTACCGGTATTTGTTGCTCTCTCCTGCTTTGGATCTATGAATGGTGGCATTTTTGCGGTCTCCAGGTGAGCATTGCTGATATTACTGGGGTTGTGAAGGGCATGGGTATACACTGAAAATAAGGAAACAAGGGGAAGGGAAAGTAGGTTTTGTTCCTGTAGCAGGAAATGAAAAATGACTATAATGTTTACCAGACATGGGGCTTTTTCTTATTTTTTTTTCCTGTTGAGTTTAGTATCTTACTGTTAAAACTCTTCGACTGGTTTGGAAATGGATCCCTCCGAGCATAGCACTTAATTAACGGATGCTTTGTTTCTTGTGAAGGAGGGAAATTGGAGGGAAAATAGGAACTAATTCCAAACACTGATCATAGAGTAAGTTAAGGAGGAGACACCCTCCGAGATCACTTTGATTTCTGCGTATGGGTTTCTCGTGCTAGTCTTTCTGTTCAGAATACCTCAAACAAGCCTAAGAAGCGCCGCTGTGCTCGGTGACTTTCATAAGCCTCTCTGCCTAGTCCCAGTAATGAGCACATTTAAAGTCTGTCCACATTTATTTCCCACCAGGATGTTCTTCGTTGCATCCCGCGAGGGTCACCTTCCGGAAATTCTCTCCATGATTCATGTCCGCAAGCACACTCCTCTGCCAGCTGTCATTGTTTTGGTAAATCATACAAACAAATGTTCCCGCACAAGAATTCATATTACAGGCTTGCTCTTGAGGATTCAAACAGGATTTGGGCACGGCTTGAGTCTTGTTTATTAATGTGTACGTGGGCTTTGGGCAGGGCAGAGGACACTAAGGAGAGGAATGAGGTTTGGGAGTTGTTCTTATTCTAGCATCTCCTTGCTATCTTGTCGGTAGCACTTGGCTACCTATTGCTGCAGCCTAATTCATGTCTTACTGCCCTTTGTTTCTAAGGACGTGCTAGTGATGAGCTAGTTCCCTTTCAGAGAAACAAGTTCCAGTTAAACAAACAAACAAAAACGGGATTTGTTTAACTGAAAGTGCGGCTAAACACCAGCATCTGGGAGCACCCCAAAGGCTCATTATACCACCTTATAGTGAAAAATGCAAACAATTATGGACTAAGATAATGGAAGGGGAACCCTCAGAAGTGCAGTGTAGAGGTGATTAAAAAATGAGAGAACGTGTGCCTGGGCAATAGTCTGTGAATTGTCTAAGGAAAAGCACCAGTATTATAGTGGAGATCCTATTACTGAACTCTAAAATAGCAGCAGAGCTAAATCTTGGCCATGTGTTTGCATTGCAGACCAATTTGTATGGTAAAATGTTAGGACAAAATGTCAACATAGCGACCTCAAACCTCAGTTTACATATTGCCAGGAAGATTTTCACTTAACTTGAAGTCTTCATAACTGCGAGTGTTCAGACCCTGTTTTCGGACCAACGACCATAACGTATCTGGACAAACCTCTGGTAGCCACAGCAGAAGACATGGGTATATGAGTCTACACTAGTAAGGTCAGATGCTTGTACTGGAAATTAGATCAGTTTTTGCTATAGATGCCTATAAGCTCACTGTTTTTCTCATTGCAACTAGAGTAGTTGCAGGATATATTCTGCATCAATAGTCTGCACTTTAGCATTTTCCTATTTTATTTCTCCTACCAAGGTCTACACACTGTAAGAAAGGAGGAAGCTCTTGAGGAGAAATTGAGAAAATGACTATGTTAAGTGGCTGAGGCTCGTTAAATAAAAAAGAATTTAAGATTTAAGATACCTGTTTATGTGTGGTATTGGATAGATGTGTGTGTAGCAACTCCGAGAAATCATGCCATTTGATTGTAACCCTACTTTATTATTGGTTTTTTGATCTCTCTCTCCTTCACTATCTCTGACCCTTTCTTGCATTATTGTGCGTATAAACTGAGATTTTAAACTTCTAGGGTCTGAGTCTGTATAGAAGAAATCCTGCCCAATATAATTCAGTGGTAAAATTTCCTTTGACCTTTACAAAGAAGGAGTTTGCTTAATATCTGTGTGTAAAGAACCATGCACTTTGTAAGTCATTAGAGGTTGGAAGCCAGAGACCCATATTTGAAATATTGATCGTTCTAGTTCAAATCTGTGCTGCCTTCACTGCTTTGAAAAGAAAGGAAAAGAAAAAAGAGAGAGAGAGGCTGTGAGTCTAGATAACTGAGACAAGTTAGTTTTCCTTACATAAAGATTTAGCCCAGTGTTTTATTGCGTCTGCAGCTGATTTGACCTGTTGCCTTGTTATATACCTAGAGAGGCTCTTGCTGCCAGGATCTTCTCTCTCGCTGGTCAGTAAGGACTACAGTGAAGTTAACTCATTCCCTTATCCTCCAGTGCAAGGACTGTGTCACTGTGGGCCCAGGGTGTCTCGTGCAGGAAGTATGGACTACCTTGCAGAGTTGATCCGAGCTACAAGTATTCTGCTTTTGTCCAGAGATTACCCTGAAATAGATGTGTGTAGCCTACAACACTTGTGTAACCCAAGGCGTGACACTCTAGTTTATATGTAAGGTTTTGCCTGCCTCACAGAAGCCTTGTATCTCAGAACAGCTTTTTAACAAGGAGAAGTATTTATTCTAGTTTGGTTTTTATTCTTGCTGTTCAGTAGCCACCTGAGTGACAGCTAAGTACTTCTCCCTGCTTTAAAAAAGTTTGCATTTCCAGTGTGCAATAAGCCTACACCCTGCAAGCCTGAAGGGCATACTGCAAGTACAAGCTGGTGGCAACCTGGTGTGCCCAGCTGGCATCCCATGATGTGTAGCTACCCTTGACGATGCCCTCTTCGCTGACATCCTCTGTTGCAGCCTGGGGGACCACGAGACCTCTTCCTTCGACAAGACACCTCTGTTCTCCTCTGATCAGATGTGACCAAAATTTGACTGCTCTTATCATTTGCATCAGTGACGAGCGAGTGGAACGGCAGCGGGATAATATTTTGTCAGGTCCCATGAGAATAGTGCCCAGGATGCTCAGGCATTTTGGTGATGCCGTGGGTTCTGTGCCTGTGTATTTGTCTGAGCCACAGGGGACAGATATGTATTGAGCACATGTGGCCACCCAGGAGAGATAGGTGTAGACTGAACGTGACCTCAGGGGACGGTGAAGTATCAGTGAGACACCTGACTGTATGGCAGAGGCAGGCCTGAAGTCTGTGGCCCTCAGATATCTCTGGGAACGGCTGTGCTGCTCGTCCCAGGGGAAAAATTTGGCATCGCTCCTGTAAAATAATAGAGATCGAGCCACTAAACCCCTGCTTACGCTCTGAATTTCTTTTGCAGCATCCTCTCACAATGATAATGTTATTCAACGGAGATCTCTACAGCCTCCTGAATTTCCTCAGTTTTGCCAGGTGGCTTTTTATTGGACTAGTAGTTGCCGGGTTGATTTATCTCCGATATAAACGTCCTGATATGCCTCGTCCTTTCAAGGTAACCTCCGCTCTCTACCGTTTCACATGAACCCTCCTGCCTATTGTGTAGTCAGACAGTAAAGGAGCATTTTCTGACGTAGAAAGCTAACCTCTTTTTTTGAGAAAAGCAGAGTGAGTGGAAAATAGTCTTTTGCACTGGACTCCAGGTGTTTTCCTGCAAGCTCCCCAGCGCTACCCCAGCTGTCTTCCCTCCCAAAAGAGAATCCTTGCCTGTTCCCTGGTGCTTAGGAAGCAGCGACTGAAGCTGCCGTGCCAAAGTGAAGGTGTTTTGCTCTGTTTTGCCTGCCTGCTGCGCCGAGGCAAGCCATGTGAAAATACCTCTAGTCCTTTGCAGTCACACAGGGTTTCCGCTGCAAATATTGGGGTTACGTGTGCCAACCTGACTTTCAGCCAGTCCTCTATTTAATGCCTCCTTTGATAAAGGCCTGAATAATTTTGACACCAGAATTCATGGCAGGCGTAGGCATTAATGTTAAACGCTTACTTCGTTGCCTATCCAATACAGAATATGCCAATGTGATGTGGAGGTAAGTTGTTGGTGCTATTATTGTGGTACGTGGGACTCGCAGGGGATTTGCAGACACAGTTATTGTGAACCCAGAAAGAAAGTGCCAATAGTCTGGCCCCTTGAACAGTAGCTGTTTTGGCCTTGATTCTGCCATCCTTCTTGCTCTTTTCAAGCAATATCTTACAAAGTAAGTTTTCCCGTTGTGTGTCCCGGAAAGATAACGTCTGTCGTGAAAAAAATGGAGGGAACTGTCCCCGTTTATGTATTGCCAAGAAGCCTCTTTTATGAAGAACTAAGAACGCGCGCTGTTGCGGTCCTGTAGGTATATCTGTACATAAGAAGGTCAACAGCACAGCCTGTTTTGCTTTGATTAAAAATAAAAATGCTCTGACAGTGCACAAAAGAGGAGCAATAACGCTTCGAGGCGCGAAAGGAAGGGAATAATCTCCAAGGAATTCTCCATTACACTGACCATCTCGCAAGCCGTGCCTGTAGGTGTTTCCTTCAGAGAGGTGCTAACGTGGTGATTGCAGCGGTGTTCTTGAAAATGGAGAGAATTAGTTTGATATTGCTATTTTTTTTTTGTAGTTTCAACAGTGACACTGGTAATGCTATCAGTCATACAGTCAGAAAGTGCTTTTTCAGTAGCTCTCGGTTGCATAATGCTATCAAATACCTTTATCGCCGGTCAAATTGGTGTTTAATTTGCTCTCTTCCTGCTAGATTTTGATTTTTACCTTAGGAAGAAAATCAATGTGTTCTTAATAGTTTTAAAAGGTGACTTGATCTCCTGGTTGTGTTTTAAAATGTTTTCTAATAGGTAATTATCAAAGAGGAAATCTTTACTGCGGTTAGAGCTGCTTACTTATTTACTGGGGGATTAGAGAAAGGGCTTTCTCAATGTAACTTATTTACAGCCCTTACATTTTAAAGGACGTAAAACTCTGTAGTGTTTTAATGTGTAGTAATTAAAAGACTTCCGTGGTACTCACTGAGTAATCCTCTGCATAGCTTGGTTTCTGCAGTCACTGACATGTTGTGTGTTCTAGTTACCCATATTCCTCCAGAACCATCCTGTACTGCTGGGTTTTACCTGATTTATGTTTTGTGAAACATTAAATGCTGTAGTCCTTCAATGACAAGGTCAATGTAAAGTAATGGTTCTTGTGTGGTTATGTTCCAGGTGCCTCTATTTATTCCAGCGTTGTTTTCCTTCACCTGCCTCTTCATGGTTGCACTGTCACTTTACTCTGATCCAGTGAACACAGGGATTGGATTTGCAATAACCCTGACTGGAGTTCCTGCCTACTACCTCTTCATTGTGTGGGACAAGAAGCCAAAGTGGTTCAGAAAGCTGCTCGGTAAGTCCCCATGGGACTCTGGTCCCTCGTGCTGACTCTGGGAATTTCCCAGGGCTCCCCACGTTGTGAAATCCTTCTGATCGATCCACTCAGCTGCTCTGGGCTGAGGATGACCATGCAGGTTTCTTTCAGCACATGCCGTAGCGTTGCTCTGCCAGTTACAATCAACATCTCCCAACTAACCGGACAGGTTTACGGCAAGCCCATTCTTCAGCTAGTGATTGACTTTATTGACTGGATGCCTGTCCCCTTCTTCCCTCCCTTCCCTATGAACATCAGACCCCTTTCAAATCGCCCTTCTCCCTCCCCTGGCCGTTGGCCTAGCCTAACAGGGGCTGTATAACACTCCCTAAGAGAAGCAGTTGGAAAACTGATACATCACAGATGTGATGACAGGATGGGCTTGGAGCTCCCTGCTGAGACCATGCGTCTGTGGGTCACTGAGGTGTGTTTACAATGGGACAGGGTTGGGCAGGCTTGCTATGGGGATACTGTCCTTAGCGGTGGCTCCCGACAAAATTATAGCAAAATATACTGTGCCTGACACACCTCTGTGCAAATTGTTTCTGTGCTTCTTGAAAAATGACTTCTACGTGACTCGGCTGTAGTATTTCACACCCGAAGTACACGGAGAATAATTTTTAGACCGTTTCTGAAAGCTTTTCTGGAAGTTCTGATGTGTTGGACAAGGGTTATTCGGAGCATTTCAATTAGAAAGAAGTCAGTATCGTTTATTACAGCTCCCTAGTTTTCTCATTTTTGTTGCTCAGCATGATAGGTTTCCAAAATGGAGGTAATTTTCAAAACACGGAACAAGAATACAGACAAAATATTTGAAGAATGATGGAACATTTATTAAACAAAATTGAAAGAAAATCTTTTCTGCTGCAAAAGAAAAAACCCATGAAAGTTTTAAACTAAAAATAGTTTCTTTTTATAGGTGCCGAATCAAAAATGCTTCAGTCTTAAGGGATGATTTAAAATGATCTGTTTGCAATAAACGAATGAGGTTTTTATATGTATGGAATTATAAGATAAGCTTCTATATGTATTTTCTCTATATAAATACAGGTTATTTTGTTATATCCTATCTGTTGTAGGACCAATGAATTTCCCACTCCATTCATGCTGGGAAGTCCGTGGACAATAGGGTAGAATGTATTTAAAGAAAAAGATGTTAGTTTAAGGGTAGCACAATCTAGTGGTCTTAATTTTATATCCATAAAGTCATAAATTATTTGCAATGTCCTGGAAATTTGTAGGAAGCTCCAGTGCAAATGAAAACAATTGCATGCAAAAGGACCCTCTACTAAACAGTCGGGGTTTTGTCTGTATATAATTTCTCAGCCTTGACATTTAGGGTCTAGGAATTTTTTCCTTATCGAACCCAGGAGATTTTTGGCATTTTCTGTAAGTCTCAGAGGTTTTGGAATGAAGTTACTTGAATCTCTGGCCACAGGATGCCAGTGTTGGACCACATTGCTTGGGTGAGAGAAAAAAGTATTCTCTTTAAGGTAGACTGGATAGATGTGAAGCTTTTTTCTGCCAGCTGTGACAATGAAGGTGAATCTTTCAGCTTTTCAGGTAGCACAAAATCCTCCTCCTAGAAAGAAGTCCTGGTGCCTGTGTAGTACCTACAGATGGATGCTGGCTCGGAGTGGAAAGCAGTGTATGCCAGTCAATAAGTGAAACAGCTTGTTTGCTTTGCAATTATTATTCCCAAAATAACAACAGTAATGAAGGAAGACTGGTGCTGACAGTTGTGGGGTGGAGCAGAGCAGAGATATACTTGTTAAATGTATTTATTTATTTATTCCACCCCCCACAGAAGCAGCAATAAACCTTCTGTGTGGAGTCATTAAACTGGCATTATTTCATGGGTGTTAAGGGAGTTCCATTCTACAGCCCGAGAGCATTTTTTTGAAGGTATTGAATGGGGATAAATTCACTTAAGGTACCTCTGTGAGATACAGAAAAGTCATCGGGCAGCTGCAAGCTTGATATTCTAACCTTGAAACAATATGCAGTGGGTGTACGTAGGCATGAAAGAGTAATTCCAGACGTGAAGTAAAGGACAACATGGAAAAAAAAAAACACGATTGTCATTTAAGAGGTAGATTTTTGCCAGATTAACTGGGTAGCTTTCTTTGAGAAGATGGGGCTTTTTTTCTAGACAAAGGAGAGTGTGATAGATCCAATCTACTTAGATTTCAACAGAGCATTTTGTGTAGTACCACAGAGGGAGTCAAAGCCTGTTAGTCTGAACACAGCACCGTGCTAACCCGGCTGCTCCATCTGAGCAGCTCAGCACAGGAGCAGAGTGATGTGGGGTTTCCTTTACCCATTTGCAAAATCACCTTGTTGGGGAATTTGAATTGTTCAAGCTGCCCGGAGGTGAGAGATGATTGCTGCTCGTAAACCCTACGTAAACCATGTGCTGTTTAAGTAAAGGACAACACTGGTGCAAAAAACACAGGGGTACAGAGCAGCCCCATGTAGGATGAGACTGGATGTTCAGTATAGGTTTTGTAAGGATCAGAACAGAGGGATGTTGAACAGCCAGAATGAGCAGTGGGATAGAAGACCCAGACTGAAGTTGAGTACATATATGAAAGGGGTTACAGGCTGGTTTGCAGCCTTTGAATGGATCACCCAAGAAAACCTCTCCAAGACTGGACATCTTTGTTCTGTAGGTTTTGACCACCCTTAATGGCATTTACATGGCCCATTCTCTTTACTGAATTACTGTATGGAACAAAAGGTAACTGCACAGTTTGTGGGGTTAATAGGGTCTGGGTGGTATTTTGCAGTGAGAATAACATTTTGTTCTCTCCTCTTCCAAACAAATTTTGCTGTAGCACCAGATGTGCTGGGACAAATAATTTTCAGCTAGTACAGGCTTCATTTGATCTCCATTTTCTTGCTTTTTTTGTAGAACTCATGTGAAAATGAAAAAAAGTCAAGCCTAGCAAATCCTACAAAGCAGATCAGTGTGTAAAAAGATGCGGCACCAGCATGAGAACGCTTCTATTTGGGCTTCCTCATTTGAAAAGGCAACCTTAGACTCAGATTTAAAGCATCTATTTCTTTACAGTGGATTGAATTGCAAGAAGCTTAAAAGTTGAATCCTGCTCTCTTTATAGGCTGAGCCCATGCTGGAAAGGAGATCAGTTTATATAACAAAATGTCTCTTTTCAGGGTTGTTTGCAAACACCAGAGGATGACACTTCCTCACTTAGGACATCGTGTTACAGGCTCAGTAGCTTCTCTTTGTCAAGTTTGTGATTTTGAGATCTGCAGGAGATCAGCTCAGCATTGTGCTGTTGCAGATTTCGTGTCCAGCCTTATACATACGCAGTAAATTGCTGCTTTTTTTTTTTCCTCACCTACACTTGATGTGACGCCTATGTAGATACTGGGTCTGGGCTTTTTATAAAGGCTGTCCCCTGGGACCTGTTTACAGTGAATTTGAAAGGTAAAATTAGGGTTTAAAGTGGGGAGGGAGCCATCTTCCCTGACAGGGTATGTTAAGTTGCCTTGTTACAAATGTGAAGCTATTCCTGTAACTCCAGGTGCTGCTCACAGCAGACAATACAGAGATACCGACTGAAAACAGATTGGAACATACGTTGTTTTTTTTTAAAAACTCTATATACTGTCTTATCCTGAGTGTATTGCAACCAAAAAAAAAAAAAAAAGAAAACCAAGCAAGCACCCCAGCCCCCGCAGCTTGTCTGCTTTCTCCTCTGTGGCTACATCCCAGCACAGTGCATGGAAATGGAAGACTGACAGCAGCCACCTCCTGCCACAGCGAGGGCAAGGTCTTGCTGCAGGTGGCTCTGGCCAGTTTGTCTAACAGGATATTAAAATCACAGCCAGCTCTTGAGATGCCCAAGCTTCCCCTCTGCGGCCGTGCCCTTTTCCAAGAGCTGTTGCACCGTAGCTCAGCTTGACAGCAAGTCCATTTCATCTTCCTCTGCTCATCCTCAAACCTGGGAGGGGTGGGATGGCAGGGACGAAGCCCTGCTGGCTTCCTGCTGCTGCCTTTCCTCCTGCCCTTCACCCTGGCTACGCTCAGCTCGGCTCTGAAGTCCCTGCTGTGAGTAAGGGAGGGAGGCAGGAGGAAAATCCAGTCCCTCTTGACTTCCAGCCTCTCTGACCCCATCAGTTTATAGTCTAAGGGCAACCAGGCTTTGTGCTGAACTGGTGACCTCCAGAGAGAAGAGCGAAATATGGTAGAGTCTGCCCTAGACAGGAGAGCAAGGGAGGAGTTCGGGTTCATATCTCCTGCAAGTCTCACTGTTTTACCCCCCTGGCTTTATGCTGGTATAAATGCAGACATGTCATAGGAGACAAGAGGAAGCAGAACTTTCTCTTACAGCAACTCCTGCTCGTTTAAAATGGGTTACTAAAAAAAATAAAAAAAACAAGTGACAAGCAAAAAAAGAGTGCTAAGAGAGTGCTCTGCTGCTATTCAATATGTAAATTAATTGTGCCATTTATGAATCAGTACCCTAAAAAGAAAACCACCAAAAATACCAGATAGAAATTACTGTCTAGAGTGACAAAAAGGCAGTGTGCAGTTGCTTTGCATGTGTGACATTCTTAGACCTGTGAAGCTTTGTAGTCGTTGTTTCCTTTAATTTTCCTTTCATTTTTTCCTTTTTTTTTTTTTTCCTTAGATCTTGGCATAGCTGAATTAACTTGTTTTAACTCTTTCAGGCTTCTGTTGCAACATCGCTGCTTTGTTAAAACCGAGCAGTTGTGCAAAGTAGTGATGCTTTAAGACAGCCTTGAAATGCACGCAGACCACATGTATGCTTTTATCTTTGCAGACAGGGTAACTGTAACGTTGCAAATCCTCTTGGAAGTTGTCCCGTCAGAGGAAGACCAGAAATCATGATCTTCATCTACAGCTTGTGGCTTGGTGTTTCATTTCAACCTGAGGAAGGGGGGTAGGGATGTTTCTCCCCCTACCTAACGTCCTGCAGACTGGAGGAACAACTCAGAGCTGAGATGGACACTGAGCAAGTCATATATACCAGAACTGTATTTCATGGTGTTGCAAAATTTTTGTTCGTGTGGTTGGTTTATACTTAGAAAGCAGAAACTTGTGTGATGAGGGAACTCACCTCTTCACTATTTCTTTTGTTACAGTGTCATATGTTAACAAACCTTAGGTTTCGTCAGGCTGGTTGCATTGTCACTGAAAATAGGTTTAAGCAATAACAGTCAGGTGTACTGTGAAGAACGTGTCCTGCTTGATGCTCCTGAAGAACCCAGCTCTCATCAGAGAAAGGGTGTGATCGAGCTCTGCTGAGTTTCACTTACTAATGTTCTTCCCATCACTTCATTTGGCAGCCCAGTTTGACTTCTGGCAGCACCAGCATGCTTAGTCAGAAGCACAGTGGTTTCCAGACCTTCATGGTGGCATTTCTTCATTCCAGAGTTGTTAAACTATAGCTGATGGGTACATCTTTTGAGAATTAATATTCCTGCCAGAAAGGCAGGAAGATTTTTAACCTGAGGGCAGTAATTTCATACATATAAAATTTTCTACTACTCTGGAAATGATTACTGGATTTACCAATGTTTCTTTGTGTACGTACGTATAGGAAATACAGCAACTGAAAAGTCACCTTTGAATGAGTCAAAACATTTGAGTGTGACCTCCATTGCTGTGTGAACATTTTCTGTCTGGAAGCACATGGACCTGCAGCTTTCAATCAGGGAAACCTGATTTTAAAGTCTCATATCATTGTTGGTTGGCAGAAATGAATAACAGTCACTGGTGGGAATACTCTGTAGACATGGCAATAAATGCAGTACTTTTTTATGAATCAGGTATAATCAGGTTTGAGTAGGATATGCACCTAATCTATGGGCTTTTCATTCAAGCACATCCCAATTAACTGGGCTTGGAAACACCAAGGAACAGGTGCTCTGCCAATGCCTTCTTCCTGAGTTCATTTCAACAGAAACAGAGAAAAGCCACCAAAACTGATAAAAATCCAACAAATTGCATCTTCAGAATGATGTTTGAGCTGACATTTGGCTCAAATATGAGCTGAAGTTTTGCCCCTTTTTTTTTTTTTTTTTAAAGATAGCTGTAGATAATTTTCTTAATGTTCAGAAATTCAGTTTTATACTGTTTGTCAAAGACTACTCAACCTTAAGATTAAGGTTTGTTATCACTCTGTTAAGAATATAATGCTTAAATATTGAATGCACTACTTTTTGAGCTGTTTGCTATCAGCAAGTCGTATGTTTCATGAAAACTTTTGTGGAACTAAGCAACATTAAACTTCCTAAATGGGGAGAAAAGCACAACTAGAAGCCAGACCACTACAGTAAAGGGAGACTGTGTATTGTATATGTGTTGTATATATCTGGAATATCTGCCGTCTTAAGGGTGTACAGTAAACTACCTTAAATTTATACATGTTTTTCTTTCTTGTATTTCTATGGTGGAATTTCATAGAAGTAGGGAAATGGGAGTAACTGATTGTATAGAAAAGCAGTAATTTAAGACAGGAAACATTCTGCAGACAATTTTTTCTTTCAATGTTTTCTGTTGACAGTAACTTAAAGTGTTATTTGAAACTTTTTTAGGTTTTTTTTTTTTTTGAGAGAGAGTGTTTTATATTGACAATGCGTGTGTTTAATCAGTGTTTACATTTGGGTCAGAATTCTGCTTTCGAGGCCATCTCCTGCCATCCCAGTTCACCAGGGCTTGGGCTGTGTCGTCGTGGAGCATCTTCAGAACACATAAACTGCTGGATGCCCTTCTCTTAACACACTCCTCTGCTAATGGATGCTGCGTGCGTGGGATCCCAACAGAGCTAGTCAAAAGCAAAACCTCCTGAACGTTGATAACATAGGTGCTGGGTTTTCAGCACCATTTCCTTCCACATATTCACTCCTATTGTACCACAGTACTTGAAAGTTTAAATGTAGGCAGTGTTAACTTCTAGAAATAAATGGGCTCTGTAAAAACAACTGAATGTTCTTTTATTTTCCCGTCGTGGACTTTAAAGCTTAGAAATGTTTCTGCAACCTGATTCAACGACCATATTTGACTAGGTTTATTTCATGGAAGGGATTAATTTGTGCCAAGAGAAATCCTTTGACTCATTGATTGTGAAGTTGTATATGTTAGAAGGAAAAAAATAATACTGCAAAACAAATTATTATTATTTTGAAGAAGCACAGAAATTCTGATTTCAAGTTTAGGTTCTTTAGTGCTCACAATCACAATACCAAATACTGTAATTGGGTTTCCAGTGTGTTATAAAAGTCAGTATTGAGGACTTCTATTACACCTGGAAGTGATGCATATCCTCACAAATGGAGGACAAACAGGTTATGACACTTCTTCTAAAGCATTAAGTTATTTTCTGAGACGTTTTAAAAAGTATTGTCTTCACAGTCATAAAGGAAATTCTGCTAGAGTAAAGGACAAACTTTATATATAATTTTTTTCTTACTAGGGCCTGAGGTGGTTATACCAATGAGACTGCTTCTGTGGAGAAATGTAGTGGTCCTTTATTTTACCCTTGGGGTTTTGGGGAATTTGGGTTTTGTTGGTTTTTTTTCTTGTCCTTTGCAAATTTTTATCAGCTGGAGTCTCTCAAAACATCTTGTTCTTTTTGTTTAGGTGAGTGCTGCTGTTTTTCTTCAAGTTTGTTGCTCTTCTGGGGCATAAGCACAAGTGTCACCAAAGGCAATATTTTATGTGAGTAGCCAATACTGATGAGGTTTAGTGCAGCACCTCTTAGGGAAACAGTTCAGCATCTGAAACCTCCAAAGATGCTGATGTATCCTTGCACCTCCTGATGTGGATTGCCATGTGGCCTAAGGCATAATTTTATTAGAGGCTCACGATTTGATTTCTGAAACCTCCTCCCAGCTCTGCATGGGCACAGTGTGGCCGACCTTTTCTCTGGGACTGTGTCCTGCAGGTCTGTCCCTGCTAGTCCTTCCCAGCCCAAGAGTCTGCTGTGGCTTTCGAGGGGCTATCAGATGGGAGCCAGAGGGTCCCCTTTTCTTTCTCTGCATCAGCAGTGCATTCCTTGTCTGGACCCAGAGTTTTCATGATTTGTTTCTGCTACTCCAGCTAATCTCCTTTATGCACAGGAATCCGAGCAGGTAAGAGAAAATCTGTTTCAGGTGAGGTGCCTCTGGTCTGCTAAAATCTGAATTGTGTACGTCACATGAAATACTTTCAGATCTACCCTTATAGCTCTTTTCCTGGGTATCGTGACCTTTTTGCATCCTTGTGCGTGGGTATTTTTGGTACAGGAGAAAACAGGCTGAGGACTTCGACGTGGTTGGCATCTGCGAAGTTTTAGGGGTGCTTTTCACCACGATGGGACACCCAGGGACACTGCAGCCTTCGACTGTCCCGAGGAGCAAAAGATGCTTTAGCGGTGTGCCTGTCCCCAGCTCCTTGCCTTGTCAGTCAGCTCCCAGGCTGCAGCAGTTTGCTGTGTAGTGTTTTAAGTTAACCAGCATTGATTTTGGTCTGCCTTAAAATACTGTGCCATCAATCACGGTGGTTTAGCAGGTGTCTCTGGAGCCTGTCCACAGTGGAGAGAGGTAGGTAGCTCAGAGCTGCAGCTTCAGCAGCTAAACAGCTAAGGTCTTGTAGAAGTAGGTGTATATGTATTTGTATACATTGCCATAACGTGTGCTTGGGTTGTATTTATATGAGAAAACTTGTAAGCAGTTTTGGAAAAGCCATTCGAAATGAGACAACTGTTATCACTTTTATGACACATTTTAGAATTTTTGGTATATTTTTTCACTTTGTACAGAAGTCGCTGCTTATTTTTGCTCTCACTTTTGCATTTCAAAAGTTATCTTTTAATGCTAGGATACAGTAACAAAGGCAGTTGATCTGATTTGGTATAAATATGCATCTGATTGACATCGTAAACTACGGGCCAAGCTGGTTTAGAGGAAGACAAGCTGGAGAAAACTAAGCTGCCTCAGGATGTGAGGCATCCCATGCTGAGACAGGTATTTAAGGTAGGTGAGGTGAACTGATCTCTGGAATTGCTAATGGCTCTGTTTTTGTTGGAGGAGGAGATGGGATGACTAGTTTAGGCATGCTTAACATGTTAGATAACTGAGCAGGAGTGAAATGAACCTGAAGTTACTGTAGCTGGTCTGATAAAATTACTAAAAGCCCTTGTGTTCTAAACTGATTGATACTGAGGGTTACAATTACCCCTTAAGAATTACTGTTTTCAATTCAAATTGCCCTAGAGGTTTCTTTTGACTGGAACGTAGTACATTTTTGAGATTTTCCACTTTGAATGAAAACCAAGACAAAACACTTTGCTTGCAAGAAGTTCATCTGCCTTTAACTATGTATATTCTTTGGCTGAATGTATTTGCTCCTGCTTTTCAATTTTCAAAGGAAAATCAATTCTCCATTTAAGAATATTTTTCAAACATTATGCTATAGAAAATGAAAGAAGTTACCTGTATCCACAAGTTGGGCAGCTAATTGTGCTGATGCAACAAGATGAAAAGGGCTTCTCATAACTTTCAGTACCTCTCAAATTTTTGGTTCAAACATTAAACATATATCAGGATCCAGACAGATTTTAATCAGCATAAGTCTTAGAAAAAAAAGGGGTGCTGGTCTTTCTTCAAGAGGAGGTAGATCTTTCATTTTTCCAACCTCTACCTATCAAACATTGTTTTTAATGACCATCAGAGCACAGATGGCTCATATAGCAGAGCCTGTAGCAGGGGACACACTGAAGCCCGGTGCAAAAAGTATGTTTGTGTCTGGGAAGGGTGCAAATGACAAAATCCAGCATTTTGAACGCAGGAAGAAGTGGTCAGGGGGACTTGCAGGACCATGTGTGATAACCCCTGTTTGATTATAGGGCTGCTTCCTAAGATTGGAGTGTTTTCTGCAGCGACTGCAGTGTCCATACAGCTGCTGGCAGAGGTAAGGCCAGTAACAAATGCTGGTTTGGGAACATCACTGGGCCTTCAGATGTTTGAACTGGTTTGCAATCTTAAACTTGCACTCTATATATAGTCTGTAAAGATATTTTTTTCTGCAAGCCTCGTAACAGTAGTGAGGACAACCTCAATGCAACACAGTGTGCTCGTGCCTATGCCAGCTTGCATCCCACCTAAAGTGTTGTGGATTCCCCACCAGCCTGGCTCTCCCCCCTGGCAGAATCAGTCCCCAGGGAAGGCTGGTGCTGCCAAAGAGAGATGGCAGGGTTGAGATATCTCTGTGCCCAGATAGGAGCTCTTGTCTGCAGAGGATGGGCAGCTGTGATTTAGTTTTGATTTTTTTTTTTTCTCCTCAGATACCACCCCTGCTCTCTTTATCCAGTTCTCTGGAGTGATGAGTCTGGAGTAACTCAGGAAAGTCTCCTTGCCTCGAACACCTACGGGTGACTCATTGAGACTCAGCAAACTGATGCTGAATTTCCTGCTTGCTTTCAGAAGCCTATTTTTTTTTCTTGCGTGTTAGTCCATGTTTAATTTGATTTCTGTTATTGTCTTTTTGCCAAGGAGCTGCTGGGGGATCATGTCTACAATTGACACACCAATTCTGTTTACACTTGCTTTCTTGTTTTCTTTTTTATTCAAAGAAACTTTTGAAATAAATTTTTTTCCTTGAAGTGCAAAGACTCAAATGGATAAAACACCTTTTCCAACAAAAGACTGACTTGATCAAGAGAGAGTTGGGATCCTCTTTACATTCACTGTAACAGGAATATCTACAGTGTTGTGATCTAAACCAAAGCTTTGATATTTTCTAAATATCATGTTGATGATGATCCAACATGATTATAAAAGCACCGTGGCTACAGTCAGTTGTATCTCACAACACAAGCTGCAAAACTTTCCCCACTGTTAAGCTTTTCTTGCAGGGCCTTTTTCCACTCCTGGGAATTCAGCTGGATCTCCTTTGAAAGGGAAATACCATCCCTTGCTTTGGGGTGCACCTCACCACGGAGAGCCAGTGCTTTGAATGTTAACAAGTGACCGTAGCTGCAGGCAGGCACCGTGCTGAGCCCCAGACCTTGTTCTCTCCAAGAGGAGCTGGAGTCCTGGGTTTTATAAAGTAGCCAGGCTAGCTTTTTGCAATCACCACTCATACTTGTACTAGCAATGTTTTATGAAGTTGTTACCTAGGAATTTTGGTGGGGTTTTTTTTGGTTTGGTTTTGTTGTTTTGGGTTTGTTTGGGTTTGTTTTTTTTTGTTGGTTGGGTTTTTTTTTTTTACCCTGCTTGTTATGAGAAGTTTAAACGTTATGGGACAGTTTTCCCATTTTATCCTGTACTGCTGGCTCTGCCTCAAGAAAGCCATTTGATGCACTTTTAGCTGCCAGTATCTCTTTGCCACTCAGTCATTACAGTGTAATTGGATCTAAACTATGTGTATAATTTGCTGCTAGCAATGCTGGCTTGTCTTAATTATGACATCCAGCTGATTTCTAAGGATACTAATCAATGAATATGCATAGCATAATAGACAGACTTGTACAGATAAATAAGTCTTCATGAGAACCTGGGCTTTAACAGTACCTACGTATCAAGCTGTTTAAAAGCATCGAGGCAGGATCTCTGCCTTCAAGTGGATGGGGGCTTTCAAAAGGACTCATGACACAGATGTGTGTGCAAAGCCCGAGGTGTTTTAGACTGTCTATATGTGTGCTATGTGTCTATATGTGTGCATTCTGCTGCACTTGGCAAAATTTCGGGGAGAAAATGAGGACTATCTTAGAGGTATAAACATGAACTCCTAGGCAGATGATGTTTCTTACCACTTCCCCAGTGCTTTCTCCTACATTCACTCTGACTGAAGGTTATAAATAACTTTTCACTGAAAACATTTCCTTTCAGTGTCTCCTGTGCAAGCCAGCTTTTTGAGACATCTGTGTTTAATTTTAAGCTGGGTGCTATTCTTGCCCGTCCACTTTCGATTTTTTTTTTAAGCCTCATAATTTTCCTCATCTGAAAACTGTCATGTCATAGAAAACCATTTTTTTTTCCAGGCTGTAACAGTGCTTTTAAAAAGTAACATGATCACGAGTTATGGTCACGTAAGGATCTAAAGCCGTTCCGAAGCATCTCCTCCCTTACAGGCTCATATAGTTTTTGTTTGCAGATTGCAGCCAGAGGACCTTAGAGCTTATCACGTCAAATACTCAGCTCCCCGAGGGTGTCTCAGATGTGCTGCAGTGTTTTAATAGAATCCTTGCACTTGCACTCCAACACCCCCTTTGAGGTCCTGACACGGCCAACTTGTGTTAGAGAATTTGGACACGTGACAAACCCCTGCTAGAGGTTATGAAAACTCCGTGGGGATATTGATAGATTTGGACAAACTGAAAGGCAATGTGCACAGCAGTGAATGTTATGATTAGCCATCTATGTGCACCTAATTACTTGCATATTTTCAATTACCAGCAGCCTCATTAAAAAATATCTGTTATCCATTTCTAGGGGGACATTTCAGCTTTTCTGGGTTTGTTTTTTCTTTTTCTTTTTTTTTTTTCTCCCCCCTTTTTTTTTTTTTTTTGAGATTTGGAGCTTTACATTCAGCACAGCTCTCTCAGGTATTCTGATTACCAGAAAGCTGGGACAGGCAAAGAAGCTTTTAAAGGAGTTCTTGCTGTATTTTTTACTTGACATATTGCACAGTGCAATTCAATATTCATAAATTACTTTTGGCTGCTGTTAGTATTTCACAGCTCTGTTTGCTAATTCATGTGCCAGATATATTTAAAATGAATCATTAAATGCCAGGAGATTTGATGCTTGTTCCACATGCAACAGCTCACTACCGAACAAAACTCCAGCACTTTGTACCGATGCTAAACCCGAGCTACCTTTGATTTTGTAATAAATATATGAGTCAGAGGCAGGATAAATCAGATCCTGTACTGTCAGCTTGGCAGAGATGATTGATCGTACCTTTCTGACAGCACTGCATTTGACTGCAAGTCTCATGCAGCCTTACTTTAGATCATACAAAGGCATCTGGATGATGAAAAGCACACTAGCTTAGAAGACAGCACTGTGCTGCAGCAGTGTCGTATTTATCTAGCAGTGTGTGTACTCTAAAATGCTTCAGGCTGTAGCTCATGCTAATAATTATCTCTTGTGTTGAATACACCTTGACCCATTTTTATTCCTTTGCCCATATTTTAAACAAAAATTGTTTTCAAAGTCCTTTCCAAAATGTACACGTAATGCCTTTATCTAGAGCAGACACATGTGGGTAATAAAATACCTAGGCTCTGCGCTGACTTAGAATTGCTACTTTTAGAAATGAAATCATTTTATGTTAGTCAGAAGGTTAGGTGGTCACCCAAACACTCCCCTTATTCCTGCTTGAGAAAAAAACCATGTCTCATCAAGTATCAGAAGCAATCTAGTTCTACAGGTTCGGGTTTGATTTGTTGCTGTTTGGCTCTTGACTATGAATGTCTGCACCAAAATTCTGTGCTTGAAATGTGGTCGGAAACCCAGCAACTTCCCTGGGCAGGAGGCTGAGGGGGAGCAGCATGTGGCTGTCTCCCCTTCCTGGGTTAGATGGTGAGCAGTTTACATAGGTGTCTTAACAGCGTGGCTCATTTGGAAGCTGCACTCACGGAGAAATTGCATTTTGTTCATGTTATGAACGTGTCCGCATACAGTAGGATGTTGAGGGGTTTTTTTTTCCTCACAGTTTTTCAAGATATCATTTGAGATGTATTTATGTTCAACTTGTATGGCTTTCATCTAGCTTTCTCTTATATTATACATATGTTTTTCTGCATGTACATATGTATGGACGTCTGGTTTAGGACTAGCGGTGCAGAGGAGCATTCCTGTGTTGCAAGTTTAAGAAAATCAATAAAGTATTATTTAATGCATGTCAACTTCATTTTTAATACCACTTCTGAAGTAAATTGCAGAAAGCATATAACCATCCACCATGGAATAATAAATTGATATGGAATGTGTGGGGAAAAGGCAATAAGCCAGAATCATTAGAAAGCTCAGTGCACCACTCCAACAACACAAAGCAGTCGTAAACCCAAGGCTGGAATTGCACAGAGCAAATGGTGTACACCAGTAAATCTGGCCCTAGTAATTTTATTGCAAATGACATACAAGCCAGAAAAAACATTTAGATAATTGAAATTAACACTTTTAACAATGATCTATAAAGCAGTGAATAATAATTAGGAGGTGCTTTCAAGCTCTCTGTAATAAATCCGCAGTACTTCAGAATCTATTTTTCCCCAATATAACTCAGGTAAAATAAGACAGACCCTCTTTTCCTTATCCATGGAGCATCTTCATGGCTAAGGTTTCACACCAGCCCCTGGTTTGCCAAACATTGCAACTGCACGCAAGGCAAAGGCTTGTTATTTTGAACTTGGAACAAAGCTGGATGGAAATGGGAAAGATAATAAAAGGGAGCTACTGGAAAAACATAGTACAGATTTTTTTTAATTATTTTTATTTTTTTGTTATTGATACAAATCTGCACCTGTGTTTACTCATATCAAAGTGGTTGTGCATATCGGGTGATGTGAACATAGCTCTTGGGTAGACACAAACGCTGCTGGAAGCTTTGAAGTCCTTTGGAGGATGTCACCACTCATGTAAGGTTTCAGGTAGCCTTTTCTGATAGTCTAAGAAATAAAAAGTTTTCTGTTTCATATTTAATCTGTACCAGAGTTTTTCAACTTTACTCATAAAATATAACCATTTCCTTTCTTTCGAACTAAACTGATGAAAGAGAAGATTGAATCTGTCAGGTAATAAATCAGCTTTTTGATGTTGGATCAGTTGTCTGAATCACTGTTTGACCACATTGCTGGACACTGTCTGTCGTGCTGCCTCCCAAAGGCACCAGTTGTGGAGCCTGCTACCCATCAGAGCCCAACGCAGGCAACAAGCCCTTAAAAGGAGCCTGGAAAGAAGTCTGGGTGTCATTGGGAACGCTGCCTTGAATGCTGCGTCATGCACGTGGGTGAAATGTTTCTCTGCAGATTGGAATCGAAACCCCATCTGAACCCCTTTAAAAACTGAGCTGCTTCGAGTAGTTATTGCAGCAGGTCTGAAATCAGCTTCGCTACCTGGCTTCTGCGTGGAAATCCAGCCATCACTTTCCAAGCTATCAATCTGAGCTCTTTCATGAATACCAAATTCATTTAAAAAAAAAAAAAAAATCAGATTCAATAAAACAATTTCTGTAGGGGAAGCGGCAGTGTTGGGAGAGCGACTGAAATATGGCTTTGCATTAAATTCCCTTTTTTGCCAGATGATAGAGATGCTTCGGAAGTACCACTGCAAACATCTTAAAAATAAAACCCAATCCTCCAGACTTATATAAAACCTTTTCACTCTAATAAAAGTGGACAGGGCTGTGTGTGAGAGGGAGGGAATAAAGTGTTACGGGTGGAAGCAGCATGTAAGAGCAAAGCTCTGTGCGCTAACACTGAGCTGCTGGCCACGGGGAAGGAGCAAGTGCTGCAGTGGAAAAGTTGTGCTGCTGCAGTTTTGGGACACAGCTCTGATATTCTTGTATCTCCTTCTGAGCACCTCCAGCACCAGCCTTTCAGGTGTTGACACCGTGGAGAAATTTGGCTGGAGTGGAGGCACGAGCTGCAGAACATCAGCAGCAGAAGCAATGCGCCTGGGAAAGCCATCAGCTGCCAAGGAGAGGTGGCCCGTGACCTGTGGTGCTTGATTCCTGCTCTTGCTGTACTTGCAGGGAATGCTGAATTTAATGAAAGTGAAGTCTGGGGCAAAACAGGTGGCTTTTGAGAGCCCACCCAGAAAACGGTGTTTGTGACAAGTGTAAGCTACTGGGAGCTTGCAAACCATAAAGTCTTTTATTCCTAGCTATAATAGGCTGTATGCAAGAAATAGACCCCACACTCTGTGGAGAGGCAGGCATATCTCAAAAAAAAAAGAAAAGAAAAAAAACACCCTAGTTTCCTGAGGGCAGTTGCAAAAAGCTGACTCATTTTTGGAGGCTGGTGAAAAGAAGGAAATTAACAGTAAGAAGACAGGCTAAATTGAGGATCAGGGCAACACAGTGACTCATTGCCTGTAAGAAAGAACAGGTTTTGTCCCCATGAACTTCAAGTCACGGTGATTTGAAGAGGCAGCTACAACACCTAAAAGTCCTCCTAAAGGAGGGTGCCAGAGAGTCAGACCCATTGCTGATGGATGCAACCTGAGCGCAGGTAAGGGACGCTTGGGTCAACTTATATTGACTAGGACTGAACTGAAAAGGAGTCAAAGCTGTCGTGGCATTCATTTGTACAAATACAGAATGAACATTCATATGAACCTCTCCAGTTTGCTGATTTCTCTTCCATATTTTTCCTTTGTTTATGTTCAGGCAACAAATGTATTTCTGTTTGGGTGTCTTCCACTATGAGACCTAGTTTGGGTCTATGTGTGTCTCCCGAGAGCCTCCATCTACTACATGGGACCAAAACAAGCAAGAAATTGAGACCTAGGAGTTTCTTTGTGTTCTGTACAATCTAACTTTTGTTAGTTTGGGTTCTGTTTGTTTGGTTTTGATAAATAAGTAACGTAAGTAGATGATACAGGTCTATGAACATACAAGTGGCTGTACTGGTTGAGAGCAAAGGTCCCTGTAATGTAGTGTCCTGTCCCTGCCTGTGCCTTTTCTTCTGAGAATACAGAAGCCTCAGAAGGAACATCAGGCAGCTTCCCTGACTTGCCTCCCAGTGTCTGGTGGGGAAAGGATTATCCAAACCAGCGACTACATTTGGACTAGGGTGTTTAGTAGCTGTGAGGAACACAGCCTCCAAAAACATGCTTGCTTTCCCTTTTTGAACTTATCTAGAAAGAAATTTAGCTAGCCATTTTTGTTTGTTGCTGCTGTGCAGTTTAAAGAATAGTAGCTTGGGAGTTTGGGTTGTTTGAATTTATTTTTTTGGTCCCATTTTTGGTTTCTTTATGTTGTGGGCTCTATTTGGAGCAGTAAATTTGTGGGGTTTTTTTTCCTTTAAACAGTGTGCATGTCACTATTGGGATTCCAAAAGTGCTTTGAAATTTTTGCCTGCAAAGCCTGCCCTTCAAGTCATCATTGCTAAGAGATCTTCTTCATTTAAAAAGGGGCTTTATTTTCGTTGTCTGTGCTCTGGCTACAGTTTATATTCTCGTATTCTTGGCAATGCTCTAAGCAGCTCAGGAGCTATCATTCCAGAGACAGCTATCTGAAGCCTAGGCGTAGCTATGGATTTTACATTAGGAGCCTATTTTGCAGAAATCCTTTACTCCTCATTAACAAAATACAGGTCCGATGGGTGTCTTGATACTTCTGCTCTTTTATTTATGTTTCTATTATTTCAGAAATTGATTGTAGCTCCACTTTAGTTGGTTTTCCCATCTATTATAATATGCCGCATTCAACATCCTTCCTTCAGGCAACAATTCATGTTCAGAAGTTCTGGTCCAGGAAATCTTATCTTTCTTCAGTTCTGTTTGATTTTTGTTAAGTTTATTTGTAGTAATTGGTAATGCTGAGAGTTCTGCATTTGGTCACCAGTTGTCTTACTGTCAGAAATCTTTGGTATTCTGCTTTTCTTAGTAGGCAATGTTTGTTCTTGTATGCTGCTCCAGTGTTTCCTTATCAAGAGGTTCTCACATTGATAGAATACTTTTATAAATGTATTTATCTATTAATTCTATTTTCTTAATTATATATAGCTGGTTCTACAATTAAAATGCATGAATGATCTTGTTCAATATCGCTTTATAAAAAACATTAGCAGAGGCCTGTTATTATGCTGTGTTACAGTTTCATCCCTATTTTTTCCTGTAAGTTGTTCTAAATGTGATACCTCAGGATATAAATCATCAACCATCTTCCCTTGGTGGTGCTGAAAGTACATGGATCCTCTAACCCCAGAGTGTACAAAACTCCTTGCTGGATGTCTCTGTTTCAGAACCACCTCACAGATGGTACACTGGCTTCAGACCAGTTCAGACCAGTCCTGTGTGAAATGGGTCAGAAATTGTTGGTTACAAAGAGTACCTCTTACCATTACTGAAACTATGTATTCAAAACTCAGGTTAGTTTTTCCATCTACAGACTTTATTTTCTTGTCTTTTGGGTTTTTTTTTTTTTTCTTTCACGTCCTGTAGCACAAGAAGATTTCTCTTGGCAATTCCTTTTATTTTCTCTCTTTATATTTTAGGAGTCAAACAGGGAAAGGTACGGCTGTGCAAGGAGGGCTGTCTCCTTTTTGAATACATTTATTTACATGTATATAACTAAGAATGGAAAGGGGAGTGTTTACTTTTACCCCTCTTCCCCCCCCACTTTGAATGGATCAACCTGCAGCAAACAGGTTATACTTCAGCTGTATGTGCAGCCCTCCAGGAAAAAAATAGGATCAGATTAAGAGCTAACTTCACATCAGTGGATGCTGGATCTTCAAAGCTGTACTCGTTTCACTTGCCTCTAACCATCTGAAAACTAAGCATTTAGTCAGTGCAAGTGTTGAAGATCTCGGTAGCCACTGGAGAGAAACTGGTCCTTCCAGGAGGCGATGTGAGCTGTTCTCGTGTATGCGGGATGAATTTCTATCTGCCTGCCTTCTGCTTTTAGTGGAGTTGTATTTTCTTGTCTCTCCAGTACTGTTGGACTTTGCTGCCTTTCACACCGATACCATTTGACACGTCTCATCTCACGGCCGTTTGTGTGTGGTGGGTTTTCTCATCACTCCCTCTGGAGAAGCCTGTGTTTAGCTATTGACCATGGAGAACAGCCTTAAGCTATAGAAGAACATAAGCTACACGTCGGACTGCAGGGCAGCCGAAAATAGATGAGGTAAATCCCACTCTTTGAAGTTGTAGTGATAAAACCAACAAGATTATTCATCCAACTAGGAGTATTTATGCCTGGGTAAGCAGCCAGGATAAGGCACTGAGGGAGGAAAGCATCTTGCTAGCCAGGGGGGAATGCAGAGAAGAGAGCGCTTCAGTCTCACTCCAAAGGGTGCCTGTCACTGAGGCAGAGGGAATGACCTGCCTTTCGCAGATTTCGTAGTCAAGGAATTAGGGAGAAAGTATTTTTTTCTTTCTTCTAGACAACCTCAAACCCAAAAATTTAAAGGAGAAGGCAGCAAATATCCAGCAGCCAGTGCCAGCAATGGGACCCTCCAGCTGAGACCTTCCCTTTTCTGCAGTGCTGCTGGAGACCCTCTCTGTCCCTTCTCCTGAAGCTGCTGCATTTCATCCCAACTCCCTATGTGGTCACTGCAGGCAGGGCTATCAGCAAGGGCTCCGAGAGGAGCAGTTTATTTTTTACTCCCATACTCTTTGTCCTAGGTAACAGTCAGTGCAAAATGGTGCGGACAATGACTCGATAGTTTGTTTTCTGAAAGAAATAAGCATTTCAGAAAGAAATCTACTGTTTTGTGCAGAAGAAAGGCAGCATTAAAAACATGCAATCAGTAAGGATAAGAGGAGAATCTACTGTTCATATAGAAAAAGAATGCTTTACAGCCCTAATCTGTTACTAAAGGTTCCCATTCATCCTTGGCAATGAGATCAATTTGTGCTGAAAATTTAGTCCTATATGTGTGAATTGGAAGCGATGTTATTAGTGTTTTACTACATCAGGTCTGATAAAGTCTCCTATCTATTTCAGTTAAGCTTCTATTGATCCACTTAGGAGATCAATTTGACTTTCATTATTGGGGGGGGGGAGGGACAATTTCATTTGTCTCAGACTGAAGTTATGGAAAAAGTGTAATTTAGCAGTTGGGGGTGTGTGTGTGTGCATGTGCTCTCACGTGCACTCACACATGCACGTTAATGTAGCAGAGCTGCCTGTATGATGGTCTGAATTTGCCCTCCTGGTTCTTCAGTTCCTGATACTGTAGTGGGATCAGACCTGGCTGGCTGAACTGAAATATAGCTGTGGAAGAAAAAGTTAATGGGCAACAGAGACTTTTCTAAGTTTAGCTGCAGTCAAAGCTCCATCTGCAAGTCAGAAAGGGCAATACAAGTGAAAGGTTTCATGTTTCCAAAAGAAAGTGGAGCGTGGCTGAAGGCAACAGATAGGTGTGATGTCTAAACTCTGGATAAATGTCAACTGCAAATGAAGTCATTGCTGTTGGGAAGGAGGATGCTTTCTTCTTTTCTGTACAAAAATGATCAAAGGGCTGGAGTACCTCTCTATGAAGAAAGGCTGAGGGATTTGGGGTTGTTCAGACTGGAGAAGTAAAAGGCTCTGGGGTGACCTTATAGAGATGTTTCTGTACTTAAAGAGGGGCTATAAGAGAGATGGGGGCAGACTTCTTAGTAGAGCCTGTAGTGATAGGATGAGGAGTAATGGTTTTTAGCTAAAAGTGTTTAGGTTTAGACTTAGACATAAGGAAGAAATTTTTTACATTGAGGGTGGTGAGGCACTGGCCCAGGTTGCCCAGAGAGGTAGTAGAAGCCCCATCCCTGGAAACATTCAGGGTCAAGTTGGACCAGGCTCTGAGCAACCTGATCTAGTTAAAGATGTCCCTGTTCACTGCAGGGGTGGGGAGTTGGACTAGGTGACCTTTAAAGGTCCCTTCTAACTCAAACTATTCTATGTTTTTCATCAGGTATGTTAGGTAAAGCCCATAAGTGGAGAGGACACTCCTTGTCAGGGGGAAGCTGGGGATATAAAGGCCAGAGTTTCCTTGTGAGACAAACTTGCTCATTGCTACAGTCTCTGCTGCCAAGCTTGTAAAGCAGCATATGGAAACCTCCCTTTTCAGGAGAGTCCGATGCAGATGCTGAATTCTTTGAAAGTTACTTGTTCACCTCAATAGCTGTCAATAGACAAAAAAAAGAGTATGAAATACTTTGCTTTTCCAGTACCCTCATGCCACATGGAGAGACTGGCAACAGCAGACCTGAGCACAGCCAGCCTGGCTGCAAGGACTGGCTATGGAGTCACAGGGAACAGGACACCTCCTGGCATGGGACCTAGCCAGGCCACCTTGTAATATCCTGCAAAATCACGCTTGGACCAGCCTGAACTGTTGAAATGTCCTGATATTCAGAGCTCTTTAAAAAGTGGCATTAAGCCTGCCTTCCTTCTTAAATATTGCCCTTTGTAGTGCAAACTTTTGTGAAACTTCTAATCTCAGGAAAAAAACGCTTTCAAGCCAAAACACTGTGGCACATTATTGCTAGTTACTCATCATTTCCATTGATTATAATACTAATAACAGTGATTATCATTGCCACTCTGTGTACTTCCTTTCTGGAGGTGTGGCAATTTCTACACTACATGTGTGCTATTCAGACAGTTTCTCTTTTAATACTTACTCAGACTTGCTGATACGAAGTACAATTTGCAAATGCAGCCCACAGCTGAGGAGTCCATTCCTGGGTAGCAAACTACTTCTGCCACCCAGAAATAGGTATGTGCTTAAGTGCTTTCCGAGTGTGACTTAACCACACAATACTGGGCCTTGCAGAAGGCATTTGAATGTGCTGTGCAGTAAGCCACCATTTTTCTCTCCTGCGTGTAACTGTTTTGCTCAGGGTGGAATTTTTGTTCAGCATAAGTGACAAACCATGCTAATAACAAGCAAAAGAGTAATGCTCCCGTCTTGCTCTGTTGTCTCATTTAAACTTTGCAAAATTGTTTTAGCCAATAAAACACGGATTCAGAAAAGGAAAGGGACGAAAGAACTGTTGTAGGGCTACGGAAAGATAAGTCACACAGCTGCTGTGAAAGAAGAGCTCTCTTGCTGGAATGTCAAAGAAAAAAAAAAAAAGAAGAAAAAAATAGAAAATCAATTGAATAAATTCTAAAAGCCATCTGGTCCCTATATGGGAGGAATGCGAGTATAAATGCAACTATCTCCCTCAACCTTTCATCTGTGGGAAAGGTGAAATTTTAAGCTGTGATATCCTCCATTACTCAGCTCATTAGTCATCTTACTATTATAATTAGTATTGCTAGGCTAGGTGCCTGCATTCCAGCTCTTAACCTACCCTCGGTGAACAGGGAGTGGAATTAATCAGCTCTCTCAGGGCTAGCTGTCCCGCTGCAAAATGTCATAAAAAATGCAAGTGTGTTTTGTGAGGAGGGGGGGGAAGGTGTTGCTCTGCAAGACTTCTGTCAGTGTGTTTTATAAATGGGCCTCAGGAGCTGGATGTTTTCCTAGTTATGTTTATGAAATAATTTGCCATCTCAAATGGCAGAGGAATTCAGCTCGGGATTCAAATTGCTCTTGTTTTCTCCCTTTCTCTGTACCTCTGCCTATTGATTCACATGTTGCTTCATCTCTTTGTAGTACTTTTGGATTTTCAGACCAGAATCACAAGAAAAATTGCAGTGAAAGGGATCTCTACAGATAGCTTGGTCCAGCCTCCTTATCTAAGACAGGCAACTTCCATGTTGGATTAGGCTGCTCAGGGCCATGCTCAATGGAGCTTCGAATGCCCCTAGGGATGGAGATGGCACAGCCTTTCTGGACAGCCTGCTCCAGTGTTTGACAACCCTCGTGGTGAAATTCTCTTCCTTGGCTAAACTGGTGTCTTTTTACCTCTTGTCCTTTCGCTGTTCTTCTTTAGCTATAAACCTCTACACTTAGGGGATATTTCCAGTGGTGGGGATCAGAACAAGCAAGCAACCCCACCTAGGGGGCTCAAGATACACTACAGAGGGGTTTTTGCAACCACTGAGCTGAATCCATGCCTTTGGGCTTGGTCCTTCATTATATTTACAAACAAAACAAAGATAACCTCCGCCCGTGAAGTTAAATGTAAGATTCAACATACCCATCCACACCTTCAGACATCTTAGGTGGCTATGGATTTTCTTCAGAATGTGCCTTTTGATTCTCAGTCTTTCCTCCAAGGTGTTACAAGTGTTTCCTCCGTGGTGCTACGGTCCTTTCCTCTGCAGGGTAGATATTCATGAGTACTTGCAGACCTTTTTCTGTTCTACAAGTCTAAGCCTACAAAAGTTATTTTAAGAGGAAAAAACAAAAGGAAGGAAAGGGCAGGATGCATTCAGCATTTGCTCAGATGTTTTACAAATGCCGGCATCATCTGATCACTATCACAGACAACCGTACTATTGATGTCTGGGTTTGAAAGGTCTACAAAACATCTATCCCACTTGTCACTTGCTTCCACAGGTCGCAAATCACTCTGATACCCAGTAATCAACATAAGACTTGTGGTAGGTGAATCAAAGGCAGTAATAATAATGAACCACAGGAAGCAGCACTAGAGAGAAGCCAGAGACAAAACCAGAGAAAGACCAAGCTTAGGTCCTGTGTATATGTATGTGTATGCACATAAACAGAGGCATCCTGTGGCATGGCATTGTGCCTGGTAGAATGCCCATCTGAGCCTGGGGATCACTTTGTATTCCACACAACAGGGAGCTAAAGCCTCCATCTTTTTGTCCTTACCAAGCTAACAGGATATACAATCTGTCTAGACATGAAATCTGGCTTACTGGCTGATACCAAGTGTGTGAGTAGGATAGGGAACTGGAGACATTAGAAACGAGACTGCTAGGAGTCTGTGGACCTTTAGGTGGTGTTAGCAGCGCTCCAGGGGAAAGTTAACCTCTCCCACTGCACGGTGCCAGGCAAATGTGGCCAGCAAAGAAGAGGATTGAACTGGCAAAAAAGGCAACCCAGGTCCCTATCAGACTCAGGATAATAAAATCCTACTTTAAGGATTTGGAATGTATGAGTGATGTTCTAAATAAAAGCAGGTACTACTGCTGATGAAGGTGAGTTTGGATCTTGAAATTAAAAGGAACAATCATTCCATTTGTAAGGATGGCTGTCAGCACCACCCCCCTGCCCCCAACTAAAAGGCAAACTTGCACATCTCTTGAATTTTTGGCTTGAGAGTTTTTGGGTTTTTTTTCCAATACAAACATATGTATGTTTATATATAGAAATGGTGAATTGTTTTTATGGAAAAGCATTGGTCAGGAACAATGAACTACTTTTATCCTCAAGCACCACTGTGTAATGACCAAATCCAGCTCAAGGGTTAGAGAAATGTAGAGCTTAAACTTCTGGTGCTCCTTAAGCAAGCAGAAGTGTGTATTTTATCATGAGTTGTTGAAATTTATGACATTGAAATAAAGAGCTAGCTAAAGGCTGACTCAGCAGAATGTACTTGCAGCACGGGCAGAAGAATGCTTACGTTATTTTTGAGAGGGAAAGCATGTCATCTAAGTTAATATAGGGGAATTGCCTCATAAGTCATCTCTACAGTTGCAGTGCACCATACCAGTGAGTGAGAAGACCAGAGTTCAATGCTGTACTTATTTTGCAGATGTAGTACCGATTTCCCTGGTTTGGGTCTTCATGTTGTTTCACATGGGTGAGGTGTCAGATTAAGAAGCAAAGCACACCAGCCAGATCATTAAACCCACCATTAAATCCAGGCTAACTCTTCAAGGAGCCTGCTTCCCATAGTGGGCAGGCTGTACAGTGTTCCTGATGACTCCAGTGAAATATTTGAAATATAGGCTATGCCACTGAAAGAAATATGAGAAACACATTAAAGCAGGCAACTCAGCACCATTATGAGTGTGTTTTTCCTCTACCAAAGGGGAACCAAAGTAATTACATTTTAAAGCACGTGCTCACCCCAAATGTTGCATTGTGTAGACCTGCATTTCAAACTTACTGTGAGTCCTCTGAAGAAGTCAATATTGAAGAGCAAAGCTAGTGGAAAGCAGAGATTATTTTTTCAGAAGCCCTAGAGCTCTGGGGAAAAAAAAGAAGTATGTGAGTGAAACTTCCAATGAAAAAAGTAGGGAAAATTAGGGGAAAAAACCCCAAACTCCTTGAGAAATTAATGGATCTCCTTGCTTGTGGCAGCCTCCAAGTGGGATCTGCTCCCAGGCTATGCATCATGGAATAATTACTGGGCTCTTGATAGCAAAGATGCTTCCAGGACAGACCCTGCATTTCTGATGCTGGAAACCAGTTACACTTTTCAGGGCCACTCTTGCTGAAACCAGAGTGTTTCTATTTAGTATTTTCTGTCTGAGGAACCTGATACATTTCAATGAGAACTTATTTTGCTGGAAATTTTCTGGCTTGCTCTGTTTGGGCTATTCTTTCAGACAAGCTTTGGCATTTATTAAGACACTTCTATGGTCTGGCTTTGCTCCAGCAAGGCATGGCCTCGTTCCAGCCTGCTGTTAATGACAGTACAGGAGTGACACATACCAGTCTGCTCATTATTGTGCAGAAGAAACAAACTGCACAAAATAGTCTATTTAACAATAGGGAAAATGTAAACTTGACAGGGTTTAGAAGCAGACCAAATATAGTTAGGCGCTGGGAACTGTAAGAAGCATAAAGTAATCACACGTTCATGCTTTTATTGAGCACAAAATTCATTTGAGAAAGAAAAGTGGAGAATGCTTTTCACTCGTCAGTGCTGTTGCTTGCAAAGAGATAGCTGATTTCTCCAGAGGGTTGCTTGATGAGGGATTGATATTTTGTTCCCTCGGCTTTATTTATTATTTTTTTTTTTAGAATAGAAACTCCTGCTGTTACAAATTATAACCTTCCTTTCCTAAGCAGATGTTTCATTCTTTCTGATAGGTATTCAAGGTTTTAGCACTTTGTGACAACGCTTTGAAAACTCTGAAAATGCCCTTAAGCTCCCAGCATATCTATTTTGAAATTCATTGCTTGCACTGTTTGTATGCTGACTGTAACACTACCAGAACAGAACCGAGATGCTGATGACACGCTTGAGCAAAAGGAGATCATATAACCCAGGATACTCAGTACAGCCCTGAAAATGACTGAAGTGCACAAGAGAAAGCAACAAGCTATAGCTCTCTTTTAGAAACGGCTTGCTTTTGAGGCTCTTTTTGCTCAAAGGATTGAGCTGCCAGAAGACCAGGAGGAACCCTGTTACGAGTCAAAGAAAAGAAAACACCACTACAGCATCTCCAAAAACTGGACTAATTCCAGTGTGCTGTTTTGTTTGCTAGTCTCATAACAAAAGTTTGAGGATGGTACTTACACACTGCAGGAAGTGCAGAGAAGGGCAAAAAGTGTACTGTGGGGAATCAAATAAATGTGTTATGTATGAGAGGAGCTTTGGCGAGTCCAATATCTCCAGGCCAAGAAAGAAGGTGGCAGAAGGGGATCTAATTGCATTATATAGTCCCTAAGGAGGTTCATGTAATAATATATGACAGAATGTGTTCACACTCGAAGGGAACAGATAAATAATCCATGGACCTTGTTTGAAAGGAAGGAACGAAAAGTTCAGACCATCCATGAAGTCTCTAATATTTCTCCCAGAAGGCTCTTGACAGCATAAAAACAGGCTAACAAGTGAACTAATTATACCAAGAAATATATGTATGTATGTGCATATACACACATATACGGGTATATTACAAGGATTGGGTGTATTAGATGACCAGTGATGAAAAGTATTTGTTATTCTATCATAAATAATGCATAAGCATAGGTATTTCTGCCTACCTTTTATCTACATTTTTTCATCTCTATCGTACATGTCTTTAATTCTCTTAAAGAACGAAAAGCACACAGGAGCTCGCCCTTTCCACATAACATGACGTCTCATGACCTGATGCTCCCTAAGCCTTTTCTCTGTTCTGGTGCCTTGGAAATGCTGTGGGACTGTGAGAGGAGGGTGGCCCATTGTGCCTCTGGGGAGAGGAACCATGTACCATGGCCCCAGAAAGTGTCCAGAGTAGTGTCCCTGTTGTCTGGAGCAGAAAGGGAGACATCCTGGTCAATGGTAACAGTCTTCTTCCTAATGAGTGAGCATACCTGTACTGTCCTTCCAGTGCTCTCAGGTGAAGGCCAGCACCCAGGGCTGGCCTGAATGGGGAATTCTATGGGGAGAAACAAGACTTGCCCTTTTGGGGCAGGTGCATCTGAACAGAGGCAGATATCAGTTGAGCTTTAATGGCATCTTTGCCTGAGTAAAGATTAAGGGCCTCAGGCCTTTTAAAAATGTTTTTATGCTTTTTATTTGTTTATTCTGCCCAAGAGGAGGAAAAAACCCAACCCCAAACTTATGGCAAACCTGCTGTATGGAGGAGAAGAAGAACAGAGCCAAGACAGTCCGTAACAGTGAGGTCGCACTGTTGCAAACCACATTTTTTTCAAAATACAGACAAACTGCATTTGTAACTATGTTGAGCTGCAATTCTGACAGACATACATACAGAAGAGACAGCAATGACTGTGGCAAGCAAGGCAGTAATACAGTTGAGATTTTTCCACTCTGAGGTTACCCTGACTTTGTACATACCGACGCATCCCCCAGAGTCCAGCTGAGCACAGGTGACCCACCATTAACAATGTGTTTCAGGCAATTGTCTGTGTTTGCTTTCCAATTTAAATTACCTTTTTAAGCACAAAGCAGGTGAACCTGCACACTGCAGCTGTGCCACCTGCCCCTCCATGAAGCACAGCTACGCTCCTCAGCAGAATCCAGCAGCCAGGGCTGTGCTAGGGGACTGTTCTTGCCCACCCGTTCTGGTGGCTCCAACCTCTCTCTGCTTGTGAGACTTGCACTTCAGTGATGCTCTTCATCAAGAATCTCAAAACGTTGTTAGGGAGTTAGTCCTCATCAGGCTTCTCTGTGGGCTTGTTGACAGAGGAAAGGTAGAGTAGCAACACAATCAGAAGGCGTTGGTATTGTTCCCTGAATGTTTTCCTAGGATATTTTAAGGTGACACTTGTGGCACAGTGACTGGGCTTATGCAGACCAAAGCAATAGGAATTCACCAGTCCACGTTCCTCCTCAGATTTTGCTATAGATTGCTGTGAACAATGGGGAGATACATGGGGAAAAAGAATGGGGAAAGATTGGTGGTCTAGTTATTTGGGTATCTTGTACGTAGAGGTTGACCACCCATTGGACTCTACTATAAGCATTCTGTACATTGATCAGATTTCACAAAATAAAAATGGTTGTGCAAACATGTTTGTGTTGGCAAATTTGTTCCAATATTATAAGCCTATTTATTCTGAGCTGTGCAGGCACTTTAAAATATCCTGAATCTACAGCTCAATTTTCTCTGATAATGGGTAATCTCTTTCTTTCTTTTTAACAGGTTTAATTGGTCCAAGCAGTAGAAATAACCTTGTCAGAACTGTGAGTTGTTCTCTAACAGCTCAAGAGGCACACAGAGTATGCTACTAACTGTTGCACTTCATTAGATAGTGCATCTTAATCTGGAAAGCTCAGAACTTGTTGACTGTGAATCATAGAGGATTGCTCTTGGATCATAGAGGATTGCTCTTCCTATGCTTCCTGGTTGTATAATACCATTGTAACGCCAGAAAATTCACTTTCCATCCCAAAACTTTTAATGTTGCTTTGAACTATGTATCAAAAGAAACTGTGTTGCCGGGGTCCCTTTCCACGGAGTAGCTCTCGTTCCTCAGAACTGTCACTGCCATGTGTACCTGCGCTGAACAAGAGGAACCCCGTGTCTGGCCAGTGGTCCACTGGTGGGGCTTGAAGGATGGTACAAGTATGACATGTTAGGTGGGTCAGCACAAGGTCACTGGTTGGTTTGGCAAAACTGGAAACTTTCTAGGGGACATTTAATACTTTTTTTGGTATGAAATCTGAGCTGATGCACTGATTGATGGTAGTTCACAGTGTGGCGATTACTCTGAGTAATAAAAAGGAGGGACTGCTTCTCACTCTGAAAACACAAATCCCATGTGCATAAGGTGTGCTTTCTCCCTGATTACATCACCCTGGAGGTGAAACCCACCCATTTAGATGCCGAAATCTTCAGATACTGCCTTTTTGAAACAGCATGAGGTAACTGAGATGTCTGAGCATGGGTAGATTAGAATCACAGCACAACCAAGGGGTTTCTGGGAGGTGTATTCCTGGCATCGTTTTTATGCCTTTATGTTTGTTCTTTGCACACTAGAGATTTCCACCATCACAAGCAGAAACATGGGAAAGGTCAGCAAGATGCCTAGGAACAAACTGATAGGACTGCCTGCTTACCATGGCAAGACCCAAGTGCCTGCATGGACCTGCTCTGACCGGACCTTCTCTATCCCAGTGCCCTGGCTGCATTGAGAGACCTCAAAGTGGAGGACGACTTCCATCAGTTCTGGTATCCCCCAGAGGAGTAACCACTGGAGGGGATTTTTGTTGCATGTTGGACATCTAAGGTCGCTCCCAGTGTGTTAGCAGGCTGTTTGTCTTCGGTACTGGGATGTTCTCAGGATCTGTGATGGCCATTAAAACGAGGAGAGAGAACCCCTGAAAGGACATAGCCCAGTATCTATGGGTTGTCATCCTACAGGCAGCTATGTTTTCTTGCCTGCCTTCTGCCCTTAATTCCCTCTGGAGTCCCTGAGCCAGAATGCACTAACTCCCTCACATTTTTTTATATGACAGCGTGGCTGAAAAACACACTGGAGTCTGCGTTTGAAACCCAGATAACAGAAAGCCAGATTGTGCTGGGAAAAAGTCCAATTCAATATATTTTAAAGAGAAATACGCTGCTGTGAGGTTCCACCACTCAAAGTCACGTGATACTAAAAAATGTACAGAATATTCAGTTTTTAATTTAGTAGAAGTAATTTTGACCTGAGGTGGGCTGCATACTGTATACTGAAAAAATAATTTATAGGCTTTAATTGTAAAAAAGAGAGAAGCCTTTTGCTTCAAAGAGCCCATCAGCAAGCTGTCTTTCCTGTTTTATCAGTAAGCAAAGCCGAGAGCAAATAACAGATGGGTATGTCCCTTAGCGGCAGCAATGAATGCTCATGAAATATAGTACAATCTCTCTCCAGTGTGTTATGTTTTTTAACAGTAGTAGTAGGTGTGGGGCAGGATGAATAAGTAGCTCAGATCAAAGATCCTTTTTTTTCCTCCTGAGAAGATGGCAGCAACTGGCATCTGGGCAACAACCATATTATTTTGCTGTGATTTTTGAAGCAGAGACAAGCAGCTTCGGCTGATACGTGGAGAGGATTTTTTTTTTGGGGTGATAGGAGTATGGGGAAGGTTTTTAGATCTAGATTCAGATCCCCAAAAGAGAACAAAAAAAATTCCCATTTTCTTACTGCCTCAGCAACAGGCAAATAAGGCCTGTTCCAGACAAGCAATACTAAGATTAGATTCCCAAGTGGGCTTAGTGCTGTGATATGAAACTTGCAGGCACAGGGGTGATGCAGAGGCAGAGGCAGTTTGCAGTGCTGAGGGAGCTGGAGGGAGCTTGGTCTTGTTAGATCCACAACCTCCCTGGACATACACAGCCCAGCCTGGTTATTGATGGGTGCTGAGCAGGCAGTTGTTTGGCCTGACCGGCAGAAAGGATGAGCAGGGTTTACTCAGAAATGCTTTACCCAGAGATGCAGGAGGGCAAGGTGTCTGTGTACGCTCAGGGAGCACAGAAGAGCTGCAAAGGCAGGCTAGGAGGTGAGGGTGAAGGTTGGTCGATGCCTCCCCTCCCTCCAAACAAGCAAATGATAAGTCCAGTGAACATTGGAGAGGCCACCAGTGTCTCTCCAAGCTCTCAGAGGTCTTGAGGGAATTTTGGTTTCTACTGCTGCTGTTGGAGAGAGAGATGCTAACTCCCTGAGTTAGGAGGGATAGGGCTGGGGTTCCACACTAATTGAAGATTGAATCAGTTTTTCCAAGTGGACCACTTCAAAAGCAGAAATTCAGCATGCCCCTAAATGGTGATGGAAATGCCTGTTGGGGAATGCTCCAGGGTATTTGCCATGACACGAGAGCTGGGTGGGTCTCTGTGTGTGGCCAGCCTGCAAGAGTTCTGTGTATTGCCAACGGGGAGATGATAGCTCAATATTTCGGCATCTAAATTTCAGGTGAAGGCACTTCCAGTGCCAGACGGAGAGCTAAGTCTCATCTGGAAAATCTGTTTCTTACTTTCCAATTACAAAATGTACAACTGTTTTGCATACATTCACTATCTGTTAGTTTACGCTTAGCTACTCGGCTGCTATTCTAGCTATTTGAGGGAAATGCCAGAGGGCCAGATGGTTAAACAGTGTAAATTAACCAATTCTACTGACATCATCTGATTTTCATAAGCAAGGCTTATAGGCCTTTTGCTTTAACCTGTTCCTATTCACACACCTGGGTTGGTTTAATAGAAAAACAATGGGATGTATTTGCAAACAAATGGAAACATGCAAATTGCAGTGGTGCTTCAGTTGGGATGGTTCAGACTTGAACTGTGAAATCAGTTTCAGAGCCATGGGACTTATTCTGGCCTGCTATTCATGTTGTCACATAGCTTATAAGTGAAGTTGTGCTTGTTTCACCATTATAAAAGGTTCCCAAACATTTCAGATGAGTATGCACATGGGTTGGATGTGACCTGAGTTTCACGTGGTTTAAAACTGGGACTATTATGTCTGGAAAAAAAAAAAAGTAGAGGTGATGTGAATTCAGATTAAACTCAAATTCAAAATTTCACTAGGGAGGATTCTTCATGTTCTTGGGGACAGTAAAATTCAAGGATATCACACTCATTCAGATTAGAGCTGAAGGAATATTTTACATAAAACTCAGTGAAACCAAAAGCCCAGGCTTTTTACCACTCCTGCAACAGAAGAATGAAGCATATTCTACGGAGCTCATCCACCCATAAAAATATGAAAAAGAAAATGCATTTCTAACAGTGAGATTGTGGTATGTTTTGAAGTATAATGCTGTAAAGAAGCCATTGTAGAAGTAGCAAAATAAAAAATCAAAACCCTAAAGAAGCAAAGAAAGAATCAGTATCAGAAGATCCACATAGAAGTTGTATACATTATTCTGGACTGAAAAGATGGGTCTGGGAAATAAACATGAGATGCTTGCGTGACAATAACCAAATACAGAACTAATAACAAGAACAACGAAACAGCCAGAAAAAAGATGAGGCAAAAGTACAAAAGAAGCAAAAAGATTCTGGGAAGTTGATAAGCTGATATACATGAAAAAACCCTCCATCTTTGACCTTTGTTTTTGCAGTGGTTTTTACACTTATGTTGCTGAAGATGTATCAGAACAGAAGTAAAATTCCTGTAAATATGTAGAACTGGGTTCCTTGGAATATTTATCATCCTGTCAGGGGGAAATCCTTCTGAATTTATTTTAGTAGCTCTTTGGGGTTTTTTTGTGGGTTGGTTTTTTTTTTTTTCCTTTGTACAAAGGAATATTAACTTCTCATGCACATGTGCCAAAGAGTAACCTGGATTAAAAAACAGTTTCGCTGAAGAAGAAATAAAATCTGAGTATTTACATTACCAGTACTACATAACTGAATACTACACCATGACCTATAAGAGTTATTTGTAGCCATTGCATACAAAGAACCAACAGAGGAAAACCTAGTGATAAAACACTATGTAGGCGTTATGGGGTTCTGATAGTAAAAAGAGAAAAGGGTGAGTGGTTTATGTTATCTTCAGACTCCCAAGCCATTTATATACCTGTATCATATTTTTTCTAGCTTCAACACTTTTGTTATCCCATACCACTGTAAAGAGCAACATAATTTTTCTGCAGTTATGGCTTGAACTGGCCAGTTTACACACAGGTTTCTGAGGACGAAGGTCCCCATCAGTGCAATATTTTACATATTTTGCCCATAAAAATGTCTACTTCCTGCAGGCTAAGTTCTAGTGTTGGGATGGACCGAGAAGCCTGAAGATACGTCTTCCACAGCAGCAACCCTCCTGAAGTTTAACAGAATTTCAGAAGGAAAACAAACAAACAAACAAACAAAATCAAAAGATAAACACTCTTTTTATTTATTTATCTTAAAATAGAAATAAAAATTTGATGCCAATAAGATGAGTTCATATTGTTTTCATTTGCAGTTGCAGTGAAAAATGTTTCGGAATTTTAGTGGTAGCTTCACTACTAAGAAACACTGAGTTTTCAGTTGGCAGAGCGGAGGCTGCTTCTCAGAGCCCGGAGCCACGGAGCGTGGCTCATCCTTCGCTATCAGCAAGATGACAGAGTCCCAGCTGCTTTTAAGGAGTCCCGACTTGCTTTTCGCTCCAGTCCAACACTTCCCAGCAAGGCTTACCGCTGGGTTGGATACCTCCCTGGGAATCAGCAGACACCGGGAGACTGCTCATCTGCAGCCCTTCTGGTTTTCACCATTCTCGCTGTGCTTCCAGCCACCTTGCGAGCTTGCTGGGGGGGGGGGGGACTTGCGGTGATTTGCTGCTCAGCCGCACTCGGGTTCGCTCTCCCAGCAATCCCCACTAGGTGGTAGCATCAACCCAGCTCCGAATTCGAGCTACCCCGGGCATTCCTGGGTGTGCCTTCAAAATGTCGCTGCGGTCGGGATTCGCCTTTTTTTTTTTTTGCGGCAGGACTCGGGGTTCTCGCTGTTCTGTCGCGCTCCATGATGCTGCTGGGGAGGGGGGTCTCACGGTGCAGGGTGATACTGGTCTTTCACTGGGGGTGAACTGACTCTCAGGACCAGGGATGCACCCGCGGTGACTTCACGCAGATCAGACGGAAGACTCTCGAGAGAAGTAAAGGAGAGAAAAATGGTTTCTGTAACAGATTTGCTTTTTTTTTTTTTTACTCTCAGCAAAGAGATTCATCATCTTCTATCTTTTGCATCCCCTAATTGTGTATCGCAGCGCTTAAGAGAGATCACAGCTAAGAGGAAGGTCACTCATAATGTCTAAGAACGAGCTGTATTTTAACAGCTGTGGTTTGGAACATGCAAGCCTTCCTCACTGCTGTTTTTGAGTTTGCTGTTTGCTTGGGTGCATCACTGGGGGCAGAAAACACGGCCCTTGTTCTGCAGTTGGTTTTGACTTGAATCATCATAACTACTCCAGATCAGTGTTCTTTCAGAAAGTAAACTTTAAAAATGGAGTCCTGCTTTTTTTTTTTTTTTTTTTTTTTCTTCTTGGTGTTCAGAGAATACCTAGAACAATGGAAAAATGGACTTCAGTTCCCCAAGTCAAATGTTGCCTTTTAAAAGACACTTTTCTTTAAAAAAAGCCTTTCTGTTTTTGCTGTCTTCCTGACCTTTATAGGTCCTTTAGAGTGACAGGTATAACAACACAGTATGATGAGAAGGGGTTTGAAGATGTCCAGTAAGTTAAGCAGCGACTGCTAAATGTTCAGAGACAAAAGGCAGTTGTTTGGGTCCATGAATGAACAAGAAAAAGGAATAACTTACTGAAGATTAGTGGGGAATAAGGAAGGGTTTTTATGTGTGCAGTCTGTATAGTGACAGATCATAGCAAATGAGACATGGGTCAACGTGCATTTTTTCCAGTCATGTCTTGCTGAAGTGTGTCAAATTATGGGATTGTTTTTTCAGTCATAATCTTCTTCAGATAGCTAGGAAATTACATAAAGACTAACAGCGAGAGTATGTTAAAAAGCCAGATATTTTACTCACAAGGCAGGTAGTGACAAAATTAAGGCTTTATCTCAGCCATACTAATGAGATGCAATTGCATTGCAGTCTTTAATTACATGATGGCTTGGACTAGATCTTCAATGCATATAAATTGCTGTAGCTTTATTAAAGCCAATGCCAGTATATACTGACAGAGAATGTGACTCCCTTTCTTGAACCGAGCTATTTTCTGGAGGTGTACATACATTTGCTTGATTTAAAAGAAGTACTACGAATAAAGAATTTTAATGGCTCGTTACCCACAGGTGTAGGGGGTTATACAAACTTAGGGGTTATACAAACTTATTGAGAGCAGTGCAAGAGGAAGGGTGTTGTTATTACATTTCACCATTAAAGACTGGCCATATACTTAAAAGACATCATTCGTATGCACGAGGGGCAGAGCCCTGGAACCCATTTTTGGCTGGCAGCTGACTAACTGTGCAGCTTCCCCATTCCCTTAATGTGTAATTTTATAGGGCTGCCCTGGAGCCCTCTTTGAATATTATTGCAGCATTTCTTTCATACACCTCTAACATGCCAGGATGCAAATGTAGCGCTGCTAATGCCTCAGCCTATTTTCGTTTCACATCAGCAGTTAAGGGGAAAGAAGTTAAATCTAATATTTCCAGCCCTCCCCATACAATTACCTTGATTGTAAATACATAATAGTTTTGGATTCCCTGTGCTAATTTGAGGCAGGTTCCCTGTGAGCACTAAAGGTTGCTGTTAAATGCTGACCAGTTTTTAACAGCCCAGTAGGAGGTAGCCTAGCATAAAGCTACTGACTTGGTCACACCTCTGATGGGGAGGCTGTGGTGCTGACTTTGAGGAGCAGACACTGCAGAGAGGACCCAGGTAAACCCTGTGCTTGCTGCCATACATGCTCCTCCTGCGTGTCTTGATTTTTCATGAAAACTTTTGGGTTTGTTTTTTTTTTTTAAACTTCCTGGAGCTTAATTAATAAACATGACAACTAAGTGAGACTTGGCGCAAAGTCCCTTTCCAATCCAGCACACGGGCATCGCAGGGTAATTGTAGTTATTTACATTTGGCATCCAGCTGACTGAACTAACTGCACAGTATATATTTATTTATTTTTTTTTTCTCTTGGAGTAGAGAGGCTATTAAATTAAACAGGTTAATGTGGCTGCAGCATTTCACCCCCTGCTATCCCTGCAGCCATAGTAAATCTGCCACCTGTTTATTTCCATAAAAATTCAATTACAGCACTGCCAGTTTATTCTTCTTCTGCGAGCTGTTAACTTCAGGCAGTTTCAGTCTCAAAGAAGCGTGCGGCCCGCTCCTTTCCAAAGCTGTTCTTTCTGGTGCTCCTCCTTAGCTGGTAGATTTTCTTTTGTTTTTTTTTCTGCTAAGTATCCCAGCCTCACATCACTTTGAAAGTGAGAGAACGGATTCCTGCCATGGTGCCTTGCTCTGCTGGTGCAAAGGCAGCACACGTATGCAAACACACCCCCACCACACACCCCCATCCCGAGCAGTGGGTGAGCGTGGCAGGGCACAAGCAGAGAAGAGCTGGCTGGCAGATCACAGCAGCAGCCAAAGGAGCTTAGTGAAGGAAGTAAACCATCAATCCTTTAAAATGACACTTTTATTCTCTTTCTGGACTCCCTTCTCTGCAAAGATGGAAACCCACCTGACTCTAACAAGGAGGTGCTGAGTGATGTCTCTCTTTTTTGGGGCCACGAAAGGTGTCTTCATTTAGCCAGTTGTTCTATCACCCAGTAATAACCTCCAGACTCCAGGAAAGGGAATCAAGAAAAGGAAAAGAGACTCGGGGGCTGAAATGGAAACAGAATGAGTAAAATAAAATAATTTTTACAAAACCCTAATGATCCTAATGGGAAGGCCACAGGCTTCTACTCAGCCCCTGCAGTGGTCACGAGCTGTGCGCTCCCAGCAGCGAGTGCTGGATGTCAGTGGCTGCGAGCACCACAGCTCCAGTGGAGATGGGGTGGTCTCTGCAAACAGGAGAGTCGGGCTCGGGAGCAGGGTGATGGGTGAGACCCTCCAGGGATGGCGGCCG
>WTSP01024054.1:15271-25844 GCA_025331215.1 Actenoides lindsayi
TCTTCCCCTTCTGGGAGGGAGGGGGGTTAACACAGACCATCTGTTATAGGTCTAGTGAGCTGCCCTGACTCTAAATCGTGACAATAGTTTAGAGTGATGTTGTGAACTGGCTAGTCAGAGAAAATCACACACAAAATGGGACAGTTCCCTAATGAATGTGAAATTACCTTTTGCTTATCAGGCTGCCAATAAATTTATCAGAACTTGTATAATATTTTTTAAAAATTGAAATTAGCCAGTCTGGTGCTTTCCCTTTTTGCATTTCTTCCTGTCAAAACCAGAATGCTAACTCCCTCTGTCAGAAAAGATATCAGTAGACATTTTTCTTCTTTTCTGTGCAAGAAGTTATAAAGCACGGCTCTACTAGTGAAAACACAAGCATGCTGCATTTGTCTCATACTCACATCTTTAAAAGTATGACATCTTACATGATATCCAAGAGCCTGGGAAAGCTATGAACAGCATATGAAGTTCTATCAAACCAGACATTATGGTTCTCTCTGCAGAATTAAGGGTTAAAAATTGTCATATGTACAGTGAAATAGAAAGATTTTTAGAATGAAGAAAAAAAAAGAAAATCAGCAAACAAAAGGCTTTGCTATCTGTTTATCTAGACGTAAGAATCAGAGACACAGGTAAAACGGGGTGGCTGTGTGAGAGTGGAGCGCGAATTACAGGGCACCCAGAGTGGTCATTTCCATTTTGCTCTTTACTGCTACTTGCGACACAGTCGTGCCTCAAGGACAGTTGTGTCTGCATGTCTTCTGAGCAGGAGACAATTTTACAGCACTGCTTAGCAAACAGGGATGACTTTGAGCCTGCTGAACAAGGATCCACTGTATGGGGGACAAGTTTCGTTTTGTACATGCATTGAAAGCGTAGATAGTGTGACAACTGAAGCGTTCATCTTACAGAAAGTTTTGTAATCCACCATTGCACACCTAACAATTTTGGCAGACTTTTAATCATATTTTAGTTTACAATCATAGAATGGTAGAGGTTGGAAGGGACCTCTGGAGATCATCAAGTCCAATCACCCTGCCAGAACAGGACCACCTAGGGCAGGCCACACAAGAATAAATCCAGGTGGGTTTTGAAAGACTCTAGAGAAGAAGGCTCCACAACCCCTCTGGGCAGCCTGTTCCAGGGCTCTGTCACCCTCACAGGAAGGAAGTTTTTCCTCATATTGAGGTGGAACTTCCTGTGTTTCAGCTTGCTACCATTACCTCTTGTCCTATCACGGGGCACTACTGAAAAGAGACTGGCCCCTTCTAATTAACACCCACCCTTCAGATATTTGTAAACATTAATAAGATCCCCTCTCAGTCTTCTCTTCTCCAGGATAAACAGCCCTAGGGCTCTCAGACTTTCCTCATAAGAGAGATGTTCCAGTCCCTTCATCATCCTTGTAGCCTCCATTGAATTCTAGTATTTCCCTGTCCATCTTGAACTGGGGAAACCAGAACTGAACATAATACTCCAATTACAATCATCAGTTAGAAAGCAGTGCTATCATATGTAACAAGCTGACTATATTGTTTAACAACAGTATAAAATGTCTTGGGAAATACTTACGGAGAAAGCGTAAAAGCAATATTTTTAATTCAAAGTTTGTATGTCATTAAAAAAACACCAAACTTTCATTTTTCCCTTTCACTCCCCCTACCTAATTCATTTATACAGAAGACAGTCTTCCTAAGATTGAGTTTCTTTGGTTTTTTAATTGAGGTTTAAGGGTAAAGCATGTTTTTCTGCAAGGAATCAAAGCAAGACATAAATCTCTTACAGATACTTCCAGACAAGATTCTGATAAGCAGGAAAACATATGACACACCACTGACCATATGAACTATGCTGTACTCCCCTAGGAAATGTGAGGACTACTCTGGGCACTTTAATCTATCTCTAACTTTACGGTGAGGAAGGCACTGAACCACAACCCTGTTGGCACTGATGCCTATTTGCTATTGTCAGCAGGACCAAAGGCAGGTCTTCAGGCTTGGCTGTAAGACTTTGTCAGTTTTATCAAAAGCAGATTAAAAGTGAAATTTGAAGAAACTGCTGGTAGCTCTTTATTCTAACAAAACACAAAAAGCTTACAGCTAGCCGTTTGTCTGTGCCGGAAGGTTTAATATTAAAACAAGAGTTCCTATTTGCTTTCAAATACTGTTAAATATTATAACATAATTAGATTGAACCTCCTGAAACTATTCATATTTGACGTCATTCCAGTAGGATATCTAAGCTCCACAATCAAATATCAGATACTAACAGGTGGGAGAGTTTAATTGTTATATGTATAATGTTTCAGAATTTTTAGTGGAAAAGATGCAAAAGCCCTGCTACTGTTTAGGTGAAATGTCTTGTGACAGAGTTTTACAGAAAACCAACAAATGGTTCCAGATAACAAAGCCTTCAAAGAAATTTTAGCAATTATTTTCAAGAGTGAATCTGGTATCAGAAATTACAAACATCTGTATTTGTTTCTGGAACTGCAGTGCATGCTTTGATATGTGCTTTTAATCGCAGTGGTTTATCCATCTCTGATTTGAAACAAATGAGTTATTCAGAAGTTAAGGAAGCCTCAACAGTCCATCATTCATGCTGTCAGGTTTATAAAGAAGCATGGTTTTAGCACTTACAGCATACCTGATATGCTGAGACAAATGAGGGAGGTGGAAATCACAAGAAAATACATAATCAAAAGAAAATGAGTGGAGTCAAAAAAAAAAAAAAAAGAAAAAAAAGAAAGAAATAGGTAAGTACAATGGCCTAAGCAGCAGTTAGCACAATTATGCAGTGGCTGGGGAAAAGTGGAAAAAAAATAGAGCCTGTAACATATGTGAAGTTTGTACTGTATAAAGTTTTCACATTTTTGTGCAAATGAACAGACATACCAGAAGGAGAATTTGTCAGCCATACTCAGCTAAAAAAAAAAAAGAGTAATATGGAGAGTCCTAGCAAGTTAAACCCAATCTGTGCATTCTTGAATCCAGTTCCACAACCCAGGTCCTGAGTCTGGTTTCAGTCTGCTGCTGAATCCAGTCTGGAATTTCCTCAGTGCCTGCTCCACAGCATCAGTGGTGACAGGGATGTAACGGCCATCAGTGGGGCTGGGTTTGATATTGATTTTGTATATATTTGTATATATTTCACTTTATTGTTATTATTTTCCTCAAAGATCTTTTAGTTTTCTTTTCCAATCCGTAAGTCTCCCTTATTCCCTTCCTCTTCTCCTATGGGAAGGGAGAAGGGTTAATGGAGAGCATCTGTCATTTGTCCAGTGGCTGGACCAGCCCCAACCCTTGACACCAGATGACAGTCCCAGCTAGCTCCCACATCCATCACTTATCACTTATTTCTATCCACCTCATCCATGCTAGATCTCTTCAGTAGGGTGTCCTATGCTCCTGATATCTACTGCCTTTACTATTACATCCCAATCACTCAAACCATTAATTTGCCTGAACCACATCAAAAACTATTAAAAGTACAAATTCAGAGGTAAATGCAGCTGTTGAGCAGTGTTTATGTTTTCCTTACTGCCTGTAGCCAGGAATGGTTCTTCTGCCCAGACTCAGTCCCTGGATTTTTCAGGGCTTTGTACCCTTCAAAGCCTTCAATAATCTGACCTTGAAGGAAAAGCAGAATTGAAGTCCTATGTATTTACACCTCTGCTTCTATTAAACATTGTACAGAAGTAATTCAGCTTCTGGACTAATTCTATAGCTCTTCAGTCAGCATAAATGACCACCCAAGGGATTATGTGTCTACCTCCCAGCTCAGTGGCTGTCCTGTACCCTTCCTAGCCCCTTTTTCCCTCACTTCTTATTGACTCCAGCATTTATGTTCAAATGGCCATAGTGTGAATTGGACAAGGATACTATTTTTTTTTTCCCTTTTCTCTGCTGATCTGGTTCACATTGCAGCTGCTCAGTTCCTGGACCCAAGTGAAGGATCGGTTAGAAATAGGCAGCTGTGTCAGGAAAAAGGGCAGAAATTCACCTTTTGGCATCTGTGTACTTGTTGATTATACACCCACGGGAAGAAACAATTCATAACTGCACTATGTATAACGTTTTTCACTTCCCAGAGAGAAATGCTGCTGTCTACCTCTCATCTCATTGACTTTTTTTTCCTGTTCTCTGTCACCATCTTCTGCCAGATTCCCCTACCTCTTACTCAATCCCCTTTGCAAAGCCAACTTCTTTATTACTGCTGCATTGTTATTTGAAACTAGCAATTTGTCAAGTTCAACAGCAATGCAGTGTCCAATTTTAGCTCCCCATTATAAATCAGATCTCAATGAAGCTGAATGAGTCTAGGTAAGGATGACTTAAATAGCTGTAGCTGAAGCAAGTGATATGTGAGGAACAGGCTAGGGGAGGAGTGCTTGTTCAGCCTAGCAAGAGAAGGATGAGGTAAGGAAACTAAAGCAGACTTCCACCATCTGGAGGGAGCTTATTCAGATGAGAGCCAAACTTTTCTCAGAAGAGAAACAGCAGAAGAAAGTCAATAAGTAGAAGTTGCAATAATGAAACATGGGAATGGTGTAATTCCAAGACAGGGACTGCAATCTCCACCTTTTCAGATTGTAAAAATTTAGCAACATGAATGAGCTTTGCAGTTAGTCCTGCCTGGAGCAGAAGCCTGGATTAGGTGACTTCCACAGGTGCCTACTGATCTAAGTCCTTTCTTTCTTTGGCATTGCATAGAAGGCAGAAATCTAGTGCCTAGTTCTTTGAACATAACTGCAATTATTCATCAGGGCAACCATGAGATACAACTATTTAACTCGTATGTCACTCTCCTTTCTTGCAAGAAGCTCTTATCTAACAGCACACTATTGTTTAGCATGAGAATTTTGCCATGGGAACTGGGTGCAGAAAGGTAGCTGGCAATATTTTTCCAAAGTTATGATGCTCTCAGAATACCACCTTTTATTTTTTGGAAATCATGTAATGTAAGAGACTCCTTTCTGCCCTCATTACCTGAATTACTTAAACAAATCTTAAACATCTTATGATATGTTGTGTAACCTTTCCATTAGTATCTAGCAGTATGTGTAAGTGGGTTTAGCCAATTAACTAGTTTATTATGACTCCTCAGTTTGAATACATTGCAGACTGCCCCTCCTTTATAGTATGCTATTTGCTTACTGAAGATAGCCACAGTTTAGAGAGAGAGAGTATCCAGTACGTGTATTTTTTCAACATTTTTCACCATTTTCCACCTTTCCAGATGAGTCCATCCTGTCTGCTTGCAATCCACATTACTGAACTCTACAGGTCCTGTTCATGCTTACTGAAAAAGGGAGTGCTGCTCTCCTTTATCTCTAACCCTTGACATTGCATATCACTAAAAGTTGGTATGGTCTCCTGTTCTCCACTTACCCTCCAGTACCTCCTCCCTTTGCAATTTGCTTTGCCTTCAGATTCATTTAATCTCATTTTCTGACTTTCTCCTAGAGCATTTCCTCTGGAAATGCTGAGGCCAACAAAGACAAAATTATCAACATAATGACAAGCGTGACAGAGAACATGTTCTCATAAGGAAGTATGTCTAGGGTCTTTACAAAGTTTGGCTGTTGGAAACTTTGCTCTTTTCTTTGAATTCTCAAGTACAAAACACCTACAGATGTGCAGAGTTCTTTTCTGATAAGCAGCATTTTAACTCTGCTATTATTCTTCAGGCTTGTGGTGTTCTGCAGATGATAATGTTTTGCTGAAAACAAGCATCAGTGTTTTTAAGAGTAAAATGAGAGCTCTTTGAAATTTCTTGTTATCCTTAAATGCAGGATCTCTGCACATAAAATGGAAGTCTTCTACATAGATCTTAGATTTGAGGGGATGGAAGGTTATAAGATTGTATTAAAATGTCAGCTTTTTAACAATATTTCACTCCCCTAAATCATGCCATTGGTCAATATTTTTCTTCAGTTTTGCAGAGGACCAGGTCAGTATCTACCTCTACATTCTAAAGTATACCTGCAGAAGATTACTGTCATCCATCAATTGCTTCAGTTCCATGAAGCAAAATCTCTCTAAAATCCTGCTTTGTTGTAAGGCCACATTTGAAAAGAAGGATATAGACACATCTTTGTAAGTCCTCCATCCACAGTGGAAGGAGCTCAGAACATGACAGAATAAATAATTTCAATTAACTCAATTACAAAATACATTAAACCAAGTAAGTTATTTAGCATTTTTAAAATAACAAATCCCACCAGAGAAGTCTGTCATCATCACAGCCAATTACATAAAACAACTTTACACTATATTGTGTGAATTACAAAATCAGGGTGAAGAGATACAGTCTTGGCAATAATGCTCCACCTAATACTAATAATTTTGAAGTCACAATCAAGTGGTAAATTTGGGAGTTTTAAAAAGTTACTTTTCTATTTTCTGCTGGCTCTGAAAACATGAAAGATGTAAAGAAATTAGAGAACTACCTGCAAATCAAATTTTTGCACGCTAGGCACGGTACAAATGTATTAGGTCTTCTAAAAAACTGCCAAAAAGTGAAAGCTTTCTATTCTAAGTTATTTAAGACTTCTGAGCAAAAGTGATAAAATACTGTTCAACTTTGAACAAGTAACAGCATTTGCATTCCAAGTAGATGAAAAATGCAAAAAAAATATATTTTAACACAGAGATTTTTATGATGTAAAAGATATATAAGTATACTCATTCGGCATTTGATAATGCTTAGAGATTGGGAAATTGAATTGCAAGCTATGAAACAAAATCTACACTTAACCAAGATCTGGGAAGATTTTTTAACAATATATGTATGTGTTTGCAGAGGCATCTTGAGGAGTTGCTGCTTCCCATGTCTCTGGATGCTCATTGCTGCTTCTGTCCCCCATCACCCCCTCCAGCATCCCAGAACTCCTATTCATGCAAAAAAGAAACTAATCATTGAGTTGAAAAATAACCAGTGAAGCGGGTCTGCAGCCAATTCTGGTTTCCAAAACAGTTTTCCAGCAGCAATACGGGCAATTAGCTGCCACCACCACTGATCTGTGCTGCCCATAGCAGTGCCAGCTCTTCCCTGGGGCAAAGTGGGGAATGGATCCCATCCAGAATAACTTTTTCTCTTGAGTAATTTTTCAGTTGAATGAGTTTCCTGCTCTGACTCGTGCTGACACTGATGGAGCAGGTGGAAATGCGTGGGAGTCAATCACTGCTCAAACATAATGCTGAGGTGCATTCTGAGTGGTTTGTAGGTTTTGAGGGATTTCTTCAATTTTTCTATGAAGTGAACCCAGAGAAGATGTAGTGTGTATGAGATAGCTGTTTACTTCATGCTCAAGCCTTTTTGTAAAATAGAGTAAGAATAGATGGCTGTGGAGAACATTGTCATGAGCCCCACAGAAATACATATTCCTATGGTAAGAATAAAAGCTGAAAGTAGTCCAAACAAACCAGAACACATATGTTAAATCTAATTTATTCTACGTCCACTATCTTAATGTACAAAGCTGTAGAGTTTAAAAAGAATGGACACTAGAATTACCTCAAGCATAGACGTGTAAAGAACGAAGTGCTTGGGGAATAGCCTTATTGGGAGCACCCTCATACTCTTTCTGGGGAATCAGCACAATTGAATTCACACTCTCTGAAATTAAGCTAATGCGTGCAGCGTGGGGAACAAAAAGAATGTTGCAAATGGATAGATGCTCTTGAGGAAAGAGAGGCTGGAAAGACAAGAAGTGGGAGTTGCCCTTTGTGTGACTGACAAGCAGGGATAAATGGAGTTGTGCTTTGAGGGGAGTCAGGAGCCAATGAAGAGTGTATGGGTCAAGCAGGCAGACCAACCTGTCGCATATTGTAGTGGGTGTCTGCTATTGACCTCCTGATCAAGAAGAACAACATTAATTGTTCTTCAGACAGATGCAAGAAGCCTCACATTTGCAGGCCGTGGTCCTCTTGGTGGACTCGAACCATTCAGATATCTGCTGGAGGTGTAGCTGAGCAGGGCATAATCAATCTCTGAGATGCCTGGAAAATCATCAAGGGACTCTAGCATCTGTTTTCTGAGGCTGAGAGAGCTGGGACTGTTCATCTTGGAGAAGAGAGGGCTCAGAGGGATCTTATATAAATACCAGATAAGAAAGAAAGGAGGATACAGAGCCCAGCTCTTCCCAGTGGTGCCCAGTGACAGGACAAGAGGCAATGGACACAGACTGAAAGATGAAATTTCATCTGAACACAGGAAAACACTGTAATTCATGAGAGTGGTCAAACACTGACAGAAGTTGCCCAGAGACATTGTGGAGCCTCCACCCATGGAGATATTTGAAACCCAGCTAGACACAATCCTGGGCAACCTTCCTTAGCTGATGCTGCTCTGAGCAGGGGGATTGGACAAGGTATCTGAGGAGGCCCAACTGAACTGAGTTACTGAGTCTACACCATGGTTTTTAAGTCCTACTGGTACAATTTTTAAGTCTAGCCTCTAAAAAATGGGAGAACATGACCTAGTAATTCTAGGAGGAAAAAAGATAATATTTTTCAATTATGCAGCCTGATGGAAAAAGATTAGGTTATATTATGTCTCTCAACATGGGTCCCTTATACAACACATCTTCATTTTCACACCTCAGTTTTAATTCTGCTGTATCCTGTCATTCACACATTATTGTTGAGTGAAACACTCTTTTCAGATAACAACTGCTGCTGCTCAGTTCTTTCTTCTGGGAAATTGTCAGATTAGAAGAGAAATAATGAATATTTTTGTTGTTATTTTCTTGTAATTCAACTTCAATAACCCCACCCACACTACTGTGCAATAACAAAACTAGGCTTTGGACTGTGCAGCACATGATCTCGCTGTGAGACCTCGTTCTTTTGATGTAAGCCAAAACATTTTGAGCTGCTAGTGACTAATATTAAGGCTCTGTTGTGCAGAGTAACTACTCATCTGTATGCAAGCTATAGCTCTGTAAACCACACCCCACTCCCCAACAGATTTATCATTTTAATTAAGAGTATTTTCTTAACAAGATGCAAAATAAAATAAATGCTCCAGGTCAAAGCACAAAAAATGGAGACTTTTTTTTTCATGTGCCTTGAACCATGGCTTTGGAAAAACGTGATCATGGGAGTGCTTTATCTTCTGCAGTGAGTGAAATAAATTGAAAATTAAATTTTTTCATAAGGTTTATGGAGGTGTATATCCATTTCAAAGATTTCAGCTAACTTTCCTAGTCATCATCTATTAAATAGCAACTTGAAAAGGTGATGATATTCCTAACAAAAATAAAAATTACTGTTAAAATTTCACTCTGTCTTCCTCACTAACCTGAAATCCTCCTTTTTCAACCCATATTTCCAAATAACACTGGCACCTTTTCACATCAATGCAGTTTCCCACCTCATAACTCCGGACTTACATGTTTAGTGTGAGACACTGAACAAACATGTGAGGTAAAAAATACCCTTGAGCAGAAGAGGCAGCAGAGTAAATACAGGAAAAAAGACCTTAGCTGCCTGTAGTACATAACTGACAGGAACACAATCACCATCAGAGAGCTGTATTTATAACTGATAGTCCTAAAATACAGGTTATCTAAGCTGGACTTCTCTTCCACCCTCTTACTGCTTGGGATCACAGAAAAGCATATGCCATGTGCAGAAAGCAAAGCTGACACTGTTCTGTTCTACTGCCCTTCTAAGAGGTTTGGGGTTTTTTTAAACTTGAGATTGAATCCGTGATATTGGATTATTGATAGCAATACAATGCAGACTTTGCACCAAAACCATATCCATCTTCATTAGCTGCAAAGCAGAATGCATACTTGAGCCACATAGAGCAAGCAATCATGATCTGATCATTTTTGTGGTCCTCCAACAGGTTACTGTCCTTCTTGTGCTGAAGGCTCCAGAGCTGGACAGAGAACTCCAGGTGAGGGTCTTACTAGAAAGGAGTAGAGTGGCACCTCTCTTTACCTGCTGGCCATGCTTCTTTTGGTGCAGACCAGGATACAGTTGGATTTCTGGGCTGTGAGCGCACATTGCTAGCTCACAACCAGCTTTTCACCCACTAGTACCTCAATCGTTCTCATCAAGGTTACTCTCAATCCTTTCCTCTCCCAGTCTGTATTAATACGGGGAGTTGCGCTGACCCAGGTGCAGGATCTTGCACATGGCCTTGTTGAACCTCATGAAATTCACATGGGCCCACTTCTCAAGCTTGTCCAGGTCCCTCTGGTTGGCATTCCATCTCTCAGGTGTGTCAACACACCACTCAGCTTGGTGGTGTCTGCAAACTTGCTGATGGTGCACTCGATCCCACTGTCTGTGTCACCAATGGGGATAATAAACAACACTGGTCCCAGTGTAGACCCTTGGAGGACACCACTTGTCACTGACCTCCACCTAGCCATTGATCACTACCCTATGGGTGAGACTATCTAGCCAATTCTGCATCCACTGAACAATCTACTCATCAAATACTTATCTCCCCAATTTAGAGAGAAGGATGTTGTGGGTGAACATGTCAAAGGCCTTACAGAATTCCAGATAGGTGACATCTATTGCTCTTCCCTTGTCCACAGATGTAGTCA
>WTSP01024055.1:4145-16548 GCA_025331215.1 Actenoides lindsayi
CCCATAGCTCTATCAGCAAGAGGAAAAATTAAAATAAAATAAAATAAAATAAAATAAAATAAAATAAAATAAAATAAAATAAAATAAAATACAATAAAATACAGAGAGAAATCTAAAATGAAAGCATAGCTGTGTCCACTTTCTATCTATGTGACTGAAAAAAAAAATAATTCAATTTCTTTTTATTTTGAATTGTGTTTTTGTGAAGTAAAGAGGAAAGCCAGCAGACTGGTTGGAGGTGGTATTTGAGATGTCTGGGAAGCAGCGAGGAAACAGACACTGGATCTCTCTGAAAACTATCCTGTAACATCCTAATATCCTCTAACATCCTAATATCCTGTAATATCCTGTAAAACTATAACTGTAACATCTGGAAAGGCTTAACAACTTTGCAAAGGAGTGTAGGATTATCAAAGCAAGCAGACTGTGAAGGTAGTGGTTTACCCCAAGCATTGTTGACAAAATGGAAGACAAGCAGGAAGATACTAAGGGTTAAGAGTAAAGCAGGAAGGATCTCCTTATGCTAGGTTCTGCTGGTTTCTCTTTTAATCAGTCCTCAGAAGATGGGAGGCAAAGCAAAGAATGACCTCGACTACAGCTCAGTCCTATCTACAGCTTATGTTGACTAATTCATGTCCTACAGTTATCATGTAGCTCTGAGACTGAGGCAAGAAGTTGGTTGACACCACCCTTTGTGTGGAAGTTCTCTGACCCTCAACAGCAACTCCTTTGCAGGTCCTCCGAACAGTTACATGCAGGAAGCAATACCAATTCGTACCCATTGCCCACATAATTAAATGCATTTTTTCTTGCTGTAGGCCATATTATCTTCCTCTTACATGTATTTCATCTTTCTTCTTAACACAAGGCCTGCCAAATAAGACATGTTACCCCAGACTCTCCATCTTGCATGGTATGGGGCATCCCAGTTCCCCTTTACACAGAATCACAGAATCACACAGAGTGTTAAGGGTTGGAAGGGACCTGGAAAGATCATCGAGTCCAACCCCCCTGCCAGAGCAGGATCACCCAGAGCAGGCCACACAGGAACAGATCCAGGTGGGGCTCGAATGTCTCCAGAGCAGGAGAGTCCACAACCTCCCTGGACAGCCTGGTCCAGGCTCTGTCACCCTCACCATGAAAACGTTTCTCCTTTGCTTTACATGGAACCTTCTATGTTCCAGCTTGCACCCATTGCCCCTTGTCCTATCATTTGATGTCACTGACAAGAGCCTGGCTCCATCCTCCTGACACACACCCTTTCCATATTTATCAACATTAATGAGGTCACCCCTGAGGCTCCTCTCCTCCAAGCTAAAGAGAGCCAGCTCCTTTTATCAGTTTAGGAAGCCTAGTGTGGGACCAGACCTCCCATTTGCTCAGCTGATGCTGCTCTGATGCCCCAGCCACTCAAGCCCTGCTGCTTGTTTTCCCTCACTATCTTGTTTGCAACTGGAGGTCACTGGAAGTTCACTTGAAATCTAGACTCCTACTTCAATGCCATAATCTGTAGGTGACCAAGGATCATCTTTGCTACTTTTAACAAGTCTTTTCACAATCTATTCCCTTTTCTTCATGGATACTGAGGTCTTAAAATGGTCAACTTAAATCCATATATCTTGATAAAGTGGCTGAATTACTGCCGCTGAATGGTGGGCCATTATCTACAATTAGTTTATGGCTCTTAATAGCTATTATTGTAAAAGATGTATTTCTCTGTAGCATAAGTGTCTTACCAAAGATCCTGTTAATACTCTTGCTTACGAAAAGTTAAGTGGTAGCTGCTTTCTGGAAAAGATCAGGTTACTCTCCAAGCTGAAATAAACTGGTACCAAGTTATTACTACTGGTAATAAATAGGTTATATCCGTATATAGTTCATCATAAAGACTATTTGGTTCTTCTTTGCTATGCAGTATATGTAATAACGTAAATGTTCACAGCACTGAATAGACAAACAGACTGAAGAAATGCTGTGAGGATGATACCATCTAGATTAGGAGAAAAATATCAACCAGCTGTCAGCCACAAGCTGAGGCTGTAGCAACTTGCCTCAGAGTAGCAGCTTTCCTTTTTTTCTGTTCATAGCAGAATGGCAGTTTGGACAGTTAGAATAAGTATGTGGCAATTCACCAGAGAAAACAATGGATTTATAAATCTCCTTGAGGAAGTGCCTTCTGATGAAGGACATGGAGCAGAGAGTAGAGGCAGAGTAGATGGGGTCATGAACTTCATTTTACTTCTCAACGTGAGTAATAGTGCTAAACTGATAGTCAGTCAGATCTCTCGTTTTCTTTAATTTAATGGTATTCTTCTTGCTCCTTGCATTACTGACCCCACATTATAACTGAGCCATGTGTTTTATTACAATGCTAAGCACTCCTTTAAATGTGCATGAGAAGATTTCAGTGATTTTTATACGGCACAGTTATGCGTGGTGAGTTTTGTTCTTTTCACACAAAGAACCATCTCAAAGCTAACAACTTGTATTATTTTAATCAAGTCTCATTTCACACGGGTTGTGAAGTTTAATGCAGATTGCCATTTCTTCTGGGCTTCCAATATAACACACAGCTCAGCACAAGTCTGACCTTTGTGGTTTCCTATTAGTAGATATGTGCTGAAGGCACTTCATTAGAAACCAATAGTGACAGATCTTTCAGTCATTTTATTAGCTTTCTTTGGAGCTGCTGATATTATCAATACATACTCTGTGTGTGCACTAAATATAATAAGCACAAATATATATATGTATCTCCTGAGATGCAACAATGATTCTAAAACAGAAGGTGAAGAAGTACTAGAACAGAGGTAAGAGTAGAGGTTTGCCTAAGGGTGAAGGTTGGTGTAATTATTAAACATCTGAAAGTTTTAGTCAGGTTTAGAGATTCCTTGTGACAGTGTAATGCACTTAGAAATGCAAAGAGCATCTCTACAGGCAGAAGTATTTTCAGGCTGCTCTCATGATGCTCTTCTAGCACACTTCTTAGCTCAGATTTTGCAAGCCAAAGAGAGAGCCTTTAATATTCAGCAAATATTTTCCCCTACTACTTCACATATAATATTTTTGGAGCTAAAAGGATTTGCATTTAATGTTCATATTGTAATAGTGCCTACAGGATTGTGGTCCCATAATGCAAAACAACATGAAAAGATACAGAAAAAATGTACATTCCTTCATCATAGACACTGTGGCTGCTGTGGACTTAGATGATTCTGAACTCAGAGCCTTCGTCAAGTGCCTTCCTTACTACCTCTGTCTCTTGTATTTTCCAACGCTGTTGCTGGGTTTTATGATCAACACATCAAAAGTAAGGGATGCTACTATAAATGTGGTCAATTAGCCTTTGAGTGTAACATCCAGCTTACCTACCACTGGCTAAGTTGGACATCAACCCCAAAGTGCACGTTATATCCACTGTTTCAAACACCTACAATGAGGATGGGGTGAATTTTCCTCTTAGAGTATTCATTTCTCTTGTCTATAGAATAGTTCAATAGTTCAGATTTAAAGGACTATATTTTAGATGGGTAAAACGAAACAAATAAAATTTCCCAACTATTTCTAATCGTGAACTTATTAGTGGTGGTTTTATTTGCTATTTTCCTGGGACAAAATCTGAACTGCTTTGACTGATTTTTGTCATAGTTGGCTTTGACATCTGGTAGCATCAGCCCACCTGCTAACTGGCAGAAGCAAAATGTAACCATCTGAGTTGTAACAGCACTCTCAAAACTCACTGGTTCAATTTCAGTAGTGGAGGCAAATACGTAATGTGGAGGTAGGCAGAACTTTGGCTTCTTTACCACTGGGTCATCCACTGTTACCTACAGAATTATGACAGGCCTTGAAGGAGCCTTGTCCTACCTTCATACTTAGTCATACTTGAGTCTGGTCATGTCTTTCATTCAGAGTCTAAAATTAAGAATTAAATCTGGATTTTTACAGGCTTCTTAACTTGATTTTGCTCTGGCTGCTACAAGCTAATTATCATGTAACTACGGGGCTGCAGTTTGGACTGATTGTTGCCAACCTCACAGCCACCTATTCATTTTCTCACTTCCTCATCTTGTGTTTTGGTTTCATTCTGATCTACTTGAATAACTTCACAGAAAGCTGTTGGTTTTTTTCTTAGAGATTTGATCTACCTACAATTTTATTCTCAGGTACTCCTTCTGGCTCCATGAATAAAAAGCACATGTTTCAGAAGTGCAGCTCTTTGTTCTCTCTAGGAAGTCTCAAACTTCTACCACTTATAGCTGTATTTCATAACTTCCCATGCACTTCACACCATAATTTTAGGTGGTTTGTTATGTATTTTTCTCAATAAGAAACACACTTACGTCCGTGACAGGAAGCATGAAGGATGACCCAAAATCACTGTCTGCTTTTGATACAGAAGGAGTCCTAGTGAACGTATTAATGAAAGCTGACAGAACCTTGAAATGACCTGGAAGAAACTATCAGAAGTGTTAGTAAGCATTATTCTAGATATTATTATTGACACCACTGGGCTGCCAGTGAACCTCAAGAGCTTTTCTGATTACCTTTTAGAAGGAAAACTCATATTTCTTATCTGAATATGCATCTTAACAAAACGGTCATGACAGGTCTTCCTTCTTTTTGCTTTTATGTGGGTAAACAGGACAGTCCCCAGTAATATGCCACATAAATCACTACCTTGGTGAGTTTGTTCTGATTTTTTAGTGCTTCCTAGACCAAAGAGACAGAGGCATCCAAATTATCTTCATGTTAATCTTCAATATATTTGGGTATCTCCATGTTCCAGATGCTTTGATTTTCATCTCTTTCAAGCCCATTTTCTGTTTTTCCATCTTCACTGTGCAGAATGAAGATAAAGATTTTTTGAGTCTCTCTTCAATCACTCAAAAAAATTACCTTTTTTCTTTTATGATTATGGCCTTGGGTCAGTGCATGTTCTAAAACAAATAGAAATGCATACAACAGGCAGCTGTGATCCCTTAGGTGCACACGTTATCAAATGGCTGGAAGATACTGTACAAACAAAATGCGTGGATGATAAAGGAATGGGAAATGGCTCATCATTTCCAAGGCCTTTAAATAGGAGTAATCAGACATTCTGAAATCTGCTAAGCTATGCTGAAGCTGGAGAAAGCACCGAGCAATTAAAATGTCTCTGCTCTTCCTGCTAATGGTGCTGCCAGACCCAATTCTATGGGCCTTACTCAAGTAAAACAGCCCAGAAAAATCAGATGGAGCTTTGTATGAAGGTAAAAAGTTCAGAGCCACTGTCTACCGTTGCCAGCTCAAAAACAATGCCAGTGTCTTAGAGGACTATTAGCAAACAAGTAATAAGTGCCATAACAAAAGAAGACTGTAGAAAAACTGGAAAAATGCAAAGGAAACGTTAACCAGTTGCAGAAGCAGACAAAACTGGTCATTAGCAATTCACACAGACTTTCAAATACAAAATAATCATTACCATCCTTTGCACAGAACACAATTTTAGCTTTTATCATTACAGCTTAGATACAGCTCCCAACACTGAAACTCTTTTTTACATTAAAGGCAGTGTAGTAGTTCATGTTACCATATGAAAACCGGGACCCATAAGTGGGTAATGTGCATTCAGAATGTAAGAAACCCCCAGATGCCAAGTTTCAAACAACTACTGTTACTAATAAATATATAAAGCCGCTTTTTACAAAGGCTGAGAGAACTGGGACTGTTTAGTCTTGAGAAGAGAAGGCTGAGAGGGGATCTTATTAATGTCTATAAATATCTGAGGGGTGGGTGTCAAGTGGAAGGGGCCAGGCTCTTTTCAGTGGTGCTCAGTAATAGACAAGGAATAATGGGTATAAGCTAGAAAATAGGAAATTCCACCCCAACATGAGGAGAAATTTCTTTACTGTGAGGGTGACAGAGCCTGGAACAGGCTGCCCAGAGAGGTTGTGGACTCTCCTGCTCTGAAGACTTTCAAAACCCACATAGATATGCATTCCTGTGTGGGCTGCCCTGGGTGTTCCTGCTCTGGCAGAAGGGTTGGACTCAATGATCTCCAGAGGTCCCTTCCAACCCCTACCCATTCTCTGATTCTGTGATTCCTCAAGTTAGCATCTCCTCATCCCTCAAGCAATTGGAATAATTTCTGATCCCTAGACACATTGTTTGGTGCATAACTACATGCAGATACCCATTTACTTTAGGCACCTAACTCACAGAACTCGATAAATGTCCAATTTAGCTGTCCTGAGTTACTGTTTGTGAGAGCTTATTTCTCTCAATACAAAAGAAACATTAGAAGACAAGTCTCCTCTTCTGTCCCTCAAATCAGTTCTAATGCTCAATTCCTGCTCTAAATTACTATTCAGTGTAAGCCAAAGTCTCAAGAACTTTCTGGCTTGTTTGCTATTGGCAAACACATTGTGATAATTCAGCAGTTTTTTCAGGTTGTTTTTTTTTTTAAATCTTCTGCTTCTAATTTCACTGGAAATAATGAAGACAGAGGCAATTGATTAACATGCACATCGGATCTGTCCAAGATTTTTGACCCAAGAACCTTGTGGCTGTCATGTGCAGCAGCATGAATAAGTAATACTTGAAAATATATCTGTAGTGTTTGGCATCATCTCAATATTCCATGCACAACAAAACTGTATGACTGTAAAACGTATTTGAAGACCATTGGTAGTGACAGGACTTGTCTTTTTAAATTCCATCTCATCTCTAGAGTAATTGAACTCTGGTGCAGCTGCTAGAAGCTTGAGTTCCAGCTTCCAGTACATTATTACCATCTGATTGTAAAGATTTCACTCTTTTCCAAACACTGAAGAGCAACGCATATCCAACTCTGAGAATTAATATTCCAAAGATCATGAATATTTTTATATCTTTAAAACAAGCTACCCCTGTGGACTGAAAAAACCCACCATATCTTGTCAGCCAATCAAGATTAAATGATCCCCTGAAACAGGGGTTTGGCATTGTGAGAACATTTTTAAAGCTTGGTTTGAAGCCTATTTGAACACAAATTGAAGTATATTGAAAGAGTTACTGAAGAACACTTAAAATACTATATATTTTATAGGTGATCTTAGATTCTACAGAGACAGAATGCTTCAATAAATTTGAAGTAATTCATTAAGCAAAGAGTGTGGCTGCAGTTTCCTAATATACATCTTCATCTCTGTACAGACAATGGCTTCTAGTTTTCTTTAGCTTACGAAATAGAATGAGTGGTCACCAGCACTGCTGCCTTTTCATTGACACAGAGGATCTGACTGTGGCAATTTGTCCAGTTTTTCTAACTATTCATTGTACAGGTTCAGCTGTCTCTTTTCTGGAGAATTAGCACTGAAGGCCTAACAAGAAGATACACAGCTTAGTCATATTACTGCCTTCAGCACTTAATTAAAGAGGGTGCTACTAGAAAAGTGGATTGAATCCCAGTGTTTTAATTAAATTCTAGCTTGGCACAAGTCCACCTGTCTGGATTCAAATGGATATCTTTCTCTTTCCTTCTCCTCCAGATATTACTGTCGTCTGCTCCCATTGAACTGCTGCAGCAATTCTCCCATTCCATTTGAGCTCAAAAAAAGGCAGTCCTCAAATACAGAAAACCTCCTGCAACAAAAGGGAGGTAACATCAAAGCTACTCTTTGAGACTCAAGTGTCACACCATTGCCATGTTCAAACTGTCTGAGGCAGGCAGCTGTGTTCACACTCTGACCCCATACTGAGTGTGATCGTGTAGCCACGCACAGACTGCTAAAACTTGTTTGGAAAGGCATCATCTGTACTGCGAGCAAGAGTCAAGTTATCACTTCAAAACTGTAGTGGACAAGGTTATACAAGGTGTGGTGACTTCATTATGAATTGTAGGTGGGACAGATTTCCACTCAGAGTGCCACAGAGGGTGAAGCCAAAATCCTGAATGTATTGAAAGTGGGCAGTATTCTGCAGCTTCATTTTACTCATCTCTGAAACCCCCAACTAGTTAAACACAAAAGCTCTCAGAGAAGTAGATTTCTTGGGGGCAGGGTTGTAACAAGGAAGTTAGAAAGCTTCTGCTATTAAAACTCCTATGTCAGTAGCCTATAGGTTGCAAATCTCCTAGTAGTGAAGAGGAACTGAGCATAACCCCAGGTCCCCGTTTGGTTGATCTTATGGTGGAAAGGTCTCTAAGACATGTGGGTAAGTATAGCACCAGGTTATCATTCTTTCACCAAAAAGAAAACAAAGCAACACAAAAAAGAGGTCTCTTTTTTTTTCTTCTTTTTTTTTTTCCCCACCACATGCAACAGATTTTAAACCCTGACATTATTCTTGAAACAAAAATCTCGTTCATTTGCTGTTTCTTGCCAAAAGAGTCGCTTGGACGCATTATGGGGAACAGGAGAGGACAAGGGTAGAAGGAAGCAAGGAACGAGACTTGAAAGGAGGAAACTTGAAAGCAATGAGTTAACATCCTCTTGCAAAACACCAGAGAAAGCCATCAAGGGCTGAATCACAGCAGTGAGATTCATCTTCATCCTCTCTAGTCATCCAAAAGTGAGGTCTAAGCCAGCCATCCTGTTTCCTTCTGTGAGAAGAGATGGGCACCTCCAGATGGCAATTCAGCTCACAATTCTTGGATGTCTATCTTAGAAAAAGACAAATCCCTGTTGTGCTCCAGCAGCCACGTAGCTACATGCCACCACTGACTCAAGGCTCCTTAGTTAATTAGAGTTGAAATGTCAACATATGCGTTGCTCACCACTCCCCCAGCCTTAATCCTCTCGCACATCTAACTCATCTAACTCACCGCTCATCTTTCTACTCCCTTCTTCAGGCATAAGAATAAACTGCTGAAAGATATTTGCACTTTGAGAGAGAATGCTGCTGCTGAGGAGAAGCACAGAGCATGTGACTCATTACATCTTAGAACAACTGAAAAACAGACCAGTCTCAGCACAGATACCGGTCTGTACCAGTATGATGGCTCCGTTTCCCCTTAGGTGACATACTTGAAATATTGAGACTACACCCCCTCCCCACATGAAAGCAAATACTAAGAAGTGCACATGTTTACCAGCCTGAAAGTCGTGCCACATAATACCGTTATGACCTGGCAGGCACTTGCCAGTTTCACTCTCTGCAAAGAGCGTTTTGCCACTCTGGGTTTGCCTCCCCACGCTGCCCTGAAAAAGAAGATTTTTTTTGCCAGACAAAGAACATCCGTGCCCAAGAAGGAGATATTAAGGGGGGCGGGGGGGAAACCTAAGAAAATATATTTCTTACTGCATAATTAAGGAGCAAACCATATGGGTTTATTCGAACAATGGGTATTGTTAGGCTTGTGACTTTATGTGGCTCTGGCACGTTATGAAACTAGACACACCCAGCTACCTGGGCAGGGGGCAAATGTCTAAACCCAAGTTGCGTGTGCCCAGATTCATCTTTATAGGAACTTAGAAAACAGCCAGAGATGTGATTTGTTTTGGTGTTTTAATTTAGGGTTCGCAAAACCTGACAGATCTACCAGGCTTCATACTGAGCAAATTCTGGTGATTAAAAAGTGTCTTCTAAACTCATCTAAACCTCAAGTGCCCAATAACTGCCTGCTGCTGTGGAACACTCCGGGCCCAGTATGGTGGTCCAGGGAGTGGTTATCTTGCTGCTCTCTTCTACACAGAGCCGCTGGAGACATCTTCCCAAAGGCGAAGCAATGATCTATGTCTGTGATTTTGCCATACTTCTCTCTTTCATGACTTCTACTTTTAAGAAATACCAATGCCACTGGCAGGCAATTTTCTTTCCCTCAGTGAGGCGGTTCTCTCCTCTATATCATGTTGTAGACATCTTGTTACTTTATTGTTGTGATTAGTCTTCAGCCGCTTGGAAGGCTGGAATAGGGGCTGTCTGCCCTTAGAAATAAATGATTTAGGAGTATTTTTATTCTCTAAGCTCCTCTAACATTAGTTAGACTATTAGTTAGGCTATTTTTCATTTTACACTGATATGGGGAGATGTCACGAAAGGGAAACTGATAGCCCTAATCAAATGAGGACCTAAAAAGTCTCTGTGATCTTTCACCTGCCAAGACCAAGAAAAGTTACAGACACCAAACATGAGTCCTGTCAAACTTCCATCCATCATTCTTCCCTTGATCCCAGAATAACAATGCAGTTTTTTCACTCCTTCCTTGCCTACCAACTCCATTATGTCTGCAGGACACTCAGGTTTGGTCCCGCACCTTCTGTGGCATTATTAAGGCTGCCAGAGGATCTGAGAATGAGAGAGGCCACCGACAGCCAGATTCCCTGCTTGTGCCTAACACAGGGACCACGCTAATTGTGAGTGAAGATGAAAGTGCTTCTCCGAGTGCAAAGAGCCCCCTCTCTTTTAGAGCGAACTTCTCACAGTGGCCACTTCGCTTTGCAGTCCAGTACTTTGGGACCACAATACAGGGTGGGCAAGCAATTCTTTGTGATCCACACAAAGCTTGATCCACACAAGGCTTGCTGGCACCCCCAGCCTGCTCTCATTTTCTTACGCCAGATGTGCCACAGCTGGGGGAAGAACAGCAGGTTAAAACAAAGGATGGGGAAGGCTGCAGCTCCTAAGGAAGCCCCTTGTTGGTGGTGGGGTCTCACCAAAGTGGAGTAGAGGGGGAGAATCCCCCTCCCTTGCCCTGCTGGCCACGCTTCTCTTGATGCAGCCCAGGACACGATTGGCCCTCTGGGCTGTGAGAGCAACTGATGGCTCATGGGGAGCTTCTCAGCCACCAGCGCGCCCAAGCCCTTCTCTTCAGGGCTGCTCTCAAGCCAGTCACTGCCCAGTTGTGCTTGGTCCTTTTCAGCGATAGCAGCGATGCGGGGAAGCCCAGAGCAGGCACTGCCGGCCCTCCCAGCTCTGGAGAGGAGCCTCCTGGCAGCGTCAGCTCAGCATCTGGGGGGGAGCTGCCCGCTCACCAGCCTGGCTCTCGTGGCACCCCTGAAGCCGGGTGCTCCTCGCCGGGATGTAGCGGCCCGGGGTCCCCCCACGTGCCGCACCACTCTGCGCAGCGGAACTGAGGCAGTTCTGGGGCCACCGCTGAGGTCTCTGCTCTCTGTCGGGCTGCTGGCCAGGGCTCGAGCTGTCGAACCCCCCGAGCCCCCGCGGGGTGCTGGGCAGGAGGGTGCTCTGCAGAGCGGACTCTGTTCCCTGCCGGGGCTCTTGCCTGAGCTGTGGGAAAAGAAGTCGAGTCTTAGGAGAGCTGAGACTCCCCAGAGGTGGAGTTTCCCCTTGCTGGTGGAAAGGAAACCTCAGCAGAGAGATTCCAGGAGCATCCGTGGGGCTTGTCTGCTCTGGGGGCAGCTGGGGCTGATTGTCCCTTGCTGTGCCCTGCTAACTCCCAGCAGAGCTGCACGCTTACAGGCACTAACGCTGCGTGAGCAACAGCTCGCCAGCCTCTGAAGCTACATCTGTGGCTGTTGTGATGCCACCACAACCAAAGCTGTGGAGCTGGCAGATGAAAAACATTTTATTATTTACTTTCTCACTTTCTTCTCTTCGCTCTGTGGATAAATCCGCCTCCTGAGCTCTGACAAAGGAATCCCATTGTTGATACGTGGGAGGATTTCTTGCGGCCGCTGAGAAGCGGGAGAACCTTTCTGGTGCGCAGCCCTGGCACGCTGAGCAGCCTCGTGTGGTCCCAGCGCGCCTTCCGAACTGGGAAGCAGGTCTGCCCATCGTGGTTTGCCGTTCTTTTATCGCGCTAGGACGGGTAGCTGATGCATCAGGCTGCAGAATACGAGCTGCTAAAATGTAGACTCCAGAAATTCTGTACGGAAGGCCTTTTGAAGTAACCGGCGTTGATGAGTTGCCTTGTCAGGCTCTGCGTGCTCAGGTTTGTGATATGAAAGTAGCTGAAGCAGCTTTTCCAGTCCCCCCCGAAAAAGAGAAAAAAAGGAAAAAAAAATAGGAGAGAAATGCCACAGATCATTTTGTACCCCCCGATCTTCGCAGGCTTTTGCAGAGCTGGGCGTTCTGCAGATGGTGGGGCTGTGCCAGTGGGGAGGGTGCCTGGGGGACGATGCCAGCCTGAAATTTCTCTTACTGTCTCCTCCCTGCTCTGGAAATCCCAAGAGCAAACAGGGCTGCCTTCAGAGGAGCTGGGAGAAAATCTGCCCAGGAGCTGGGACCCTGCCCCCAGGGCAGGTTTGGCAGCTGCAGTGGGGACCTGCTGCTGTCACCAGCGGTACCTTCCTGCTTTTTGGAGTGGAACTCTCCTTGCTGACAACCCGAAGGTGTCCGTGAGCGTGGCCCTTCTTGCTGCGAGGGTGGCTTTGGAGCGAGCCCCGGGGCCTGTGCCCGCGCAGCCCCGGGCAGGGCAGGGCAGGGGGGCCGGGGCCCCGGCTGGGAGCTGAAGGCTGGGCGGGAGCTCGGCCTGCTGCGGGGG
>WTSP01024058.1:7699-25136 GCA_025331215.1 Actenoides lindsayi
GTGGCTTTGGTTTTTTTTGGTATGCTGTTTTTTTTTTTTTGGTTTTTGTGGGGGTTTTTGTTGGTTGGTTTTTTTGGGGTTGGTTTGGGTTTGGGGGGGGGGGGGGGGGGGGGGGGTGTTTTTTGTTTTTTTAATTGTAAAATTGATGGGTGAAAATTAATGCAAAAATAATTATGTCAAAGGTAAAAATGCAAATGTTACAACATATTGGTAACTGAATCAAATGAATATTTTCTGTTTTCAGATCTTAACCATAAAACTATGTTAAATAAAACTTTTCTTGATGAGCCTCTAGTAATGGAGTAAGTATGACCTACTTTATTAGAACAACATTTATAATTGTGCCTAAGAGCAGCTTAAATATATTTTAATGCTAAAATTTGAAACACAGGCTCTTTATCTTTTAAGAATAGGTGCTTAGTGTGATGTCAATTGGTCTAATAAAAGATGACAAAATATAAGTCATCTTTATGAATTTTGTATATTATATCACCCTGGCTGTAGCTACTAAATAAACTTGCTTTTTTTTAATTATTATTTTATTTATTTATTTCAGTATTCTGTTTTATGCAGAAAAATAGCCATTCATTTTTTAGTGAATTTTGTAAAGCAAAAATGTTACTGGCTTATCAGATTGAGCAAATAACCCTTTCACAGTGCACTTGCTCTGTATGAAATGTTGAACAAAAGAGAGGGGGTAAATATAGCTGGAAAATCAAATACATGACAGTGTAAGGTATCAAAAGAAACATCTTACTGCCAGCAGCTCAGACAAGAGCCAAAATTCAGAAAAGACTACAGAGGTGAAAATTCCTAATTGCTTTGTGGCAAACACTAACCAAATACACGTTACCTTAAGAACAGTTAATTTCAACTCCTATAATGACTGTGGTCATAATGAAATTGGTTTGCATTTTCAGCTTTAATGGAGACTTGATTCCTGATGTCTTTGGTGTCACAAGTGATTCAAGTAAGCCACAGATATTGATAGGCAGGTAAGCCAAGGGTTTATTTATTATTATGAATTTGAATAACTTACTTGTTGTGCTTCCAGAGATGTAAGACTCATGTTTACCTGAAACCATGCAAATGTATGAGTCTCCTCTCATTTCTATGTGTATCTGTAAACATTCTGTGATGCTCTGAATCTTAATTTTTCAAGTGTTGTTTTATATGGGAGGTAGTTGTTTTATAGGGCAAGTAGACATTCCATGAGAGCTGAGAAAACAAAACACCTGTTACTGGACATGAGAAATAGGATAGTTGTTTCTTGGAACAGCTATAGTCTCCTTTGTTTAGTACACTTTGATACTTATTATTATAATCTATATTATGGAATTCTATGCTTTACAAAAATACAAACCAAAGTTTTTAAGTAGCATCTGTAGAATTTAAGCTGCATTTAGTCTTATAGATGAAGTGACAGGTTGATGATATGAGAAGCACTGGAACAGATCTTGTGTTATATTTGATGGCAGAAGGGAAATGCATAAGAGTTTGTGGTAAACTTAAACATTAGCTCTCATTTATCTAGGAGACTAATTGTAACAGGAAGGTTAGACAATATGGGAGCAAGAGCACGGGAAGTGCAAAGTGTAAGGATATTAAACTATATATTAAGGAAAATATTTGGTATGCTTGTTGGAGCAAGAGATTCATAAAGAGACATAAGGCAGTGGCAGCTTTGATGATATAAGTGTGCATGCAAGTCGTGTTCTCTGTATCACATCTTTTGTGTTAAGGAGTGGCTAAGGCCGCTCTTCAGCAATTGGAAGTTGACTGAGTCATTAATCTGTAGTAAAGGGGACTGTGTTTCATTATTAAAGTTTCAGCTAGCCCTGAAATTTCCAGAATGGAACTAGCTAGCAAATACTGTGTTAAACGTGGTTAGTTTAATGGCATATTTAAATGGTTAGTAAGGACTACACAAGGGATTATTTTTGTTTAACCGGTTTGGGTATGAATGATGAAATCAAAGCATAACAAAAGAATGGCTCTCTACAAACTCAGAAGAAGCAGTCTCTAAACCAACAATTAGAAAGTAGCAATGCCTCTTATATTGGGCAAGATGCCACAGAACTTTAACTCTGTCTTTTGAAAATCAGCTATAAGTTATTAGTTAAAAACAGTACCGTGCCCTATAGAAGGACAGTTCACGTTCCATTCAGCGTTCCTGACACTGCTTTTTAAGTTTGTAATCTGTTAAAGAAGAAGAAAGCTTTGTCCTTGAATACACAATCCTCTCTCAATCCACTCGCAAAAGCCACACATTGGTGTGACTGAATTAGTGAAAGCTGTGTTATTGAACAGCATAACTATTTTGGGGTTGGTTTTTTTTCCTTTAAACAGCTGAAAATACATGTCTGTATGTCTTTTCTGGTGACTTTAGCCAATCCAAATCTAGCATACATTTGGCCTTGACTTTTGTAAGGAAGAACTTCATTGACAGTATTATGGGTTTGGGCATTCTCTGAAAAAGAAAGCAGCCTCAAAATAAGGATACCTGAATTCTTGCCCTAATTTATAGATTTTTCTCTCAATTGTCAAAGCCTGTGCTCAAATGACAGCAAAAATTATTTTTAGCATGCAAATTGGATTATAAATGTCAAAATAAATCTATTGTTCTTAGTTTTGTGATATGCAAACTGCTCTTATGACATTTTATTTTTGAATCATTATCTTTTATGTTAATTATTATAATGAATAATTTCCAATGAATAGTTGGAAAAATTAGGAACCAGGCTTGTTTCCTTAGAGGACTGGACCTTTAAATAAGTTGTCTTAGGAAGTTTACATCAAACTTGCCATTTTGCACCTTTTAAGTGGAACTTGGTGGGATTGTTTTGAATATTATTTAGGAACATCCCAGAGACTTGCAGCTCCGTGTTTCAGGAGAAGTTCGAGTGTTGGCATCCCAGTTCTTTTAGGTTTGCACACAATGAATACATAGGTTTATTTTAAAAGAAAGTGTGTTAGGGAGTCCTTGCATTCCAATGTGGCTGGCTTGTTTCTATTGTTTCAAAAGAGGTCTGTTACCACTGGAGAAGTCAATGAGGTGATTACTCCATCTCTATGGCAACAGTGTATCGGCTTCCTAGAACAGATTTCCCTGGCCCTTAAGAAATGTTGAAACTAGGTTTTCCCCACACACACACCCCATCAGTGAGTTTAACAAATCTGTACCTGTTGTTCCTAACTGGTAATTTCACTTAGATCGTTCAGAAGTGAGGTAGGGTGATGAACACACGTGTAAATAGAAACCATACCCTTCTTAGCAATGTGATTGAATTTTATCACCATTACTTTTATTTACATTGATAGCTTCTGGAACAGAGATTGCAAATTCACAAGGGTGTTTCTGAACATCTTGCAGTGATTATAAATTGAAAACTTTTACAGGCTTTTCCAGATACGGAAAAAATGTTTTGTTGAAGAAATCCTTTCAGCAGCATTAGGATACAAATAAACTTCCTCATTAGAGCTCAAAATAAGACTGAGTGCTATAGGTAACAGCATAAGTAATGTCTTGTATGTGGAAAACAGCTTTGTCATCTTCAAAAAGCATTTTACTATTTTCAGCCTGAAGTGTTTTTTAATTTATACCAGAGCTGTATACCTGTCTTTCTTGGCTATCTTCCAAACTGAATACATAGAAAAACCTATAGAAAATAGTTGATTATTTCTCTAAGATCAAGTGGTTCTTTTTAACATTTCTGAGACTTAAGTTATCATCTCTGGGAACTAGTCAGAAGTTTTTTGTTTGTTGGTTTGGTCTGGGTTTTTTTTTTCCCCTTACCCTAAAATGAGTCACAGAAGTTAAGGACTTAAGTAATCTGTATGTAATGTCACTGGAACAAAGTCATTCTAGACAGCAGTAGTATCATTGTTCTGTTACTATATAGTGTGTTTTGAGATTTTTCTGAGTGTATCAGCTAAGGGTTCTAAAAGTAACATACCTGATGACTCAACAGCTATGACTTTTAAACTATTTCAGTGTGCTGCCAATAGGTAGGTTTGCTGGCTGTTCAGTCACTTATGGAACAGAAACCAGCAGGGAATGTATGTTTGTAAATAAATAAATTTCTTACCTGCTTGGGAAATTACATAATCAGCCTGCAGTCCATCATAATGCAGGAGTCTAATTCTTGTACTGATTTTTTTTTTTTAAGTGACTGAAAGTAAAATCCATTTACATACAGCAGGCCTGAGCTGCTTTAACAGCATGTGATTGTGTCCAGTCTTGCTCATCTTTATTCATCCTAAAGTAAATTGCAGAAGTGGTGATATTAAAACTGCTTGAGGAAACTAAGGAGGACAGCAATCAGTATCTCAGGATTTACAGTAGGAATTTAGTCTAGGCACTAAATTTTACTTTGTAGGTGGTGATATTTTTCTGCATACAAAACCAGTTGCTTTAGAAAGTTAATAAAATATAACTGAAGCCCCTGTGCTATGAATCATCCTTCGCAGAACCTTTCAGTTACTCTAGTTACTTAGTATATTGTAAGCTAGTAGTAATTTTAGTGCAGCATTAGAGGAACATGCTTTCTGTTCAAATTTATTTAAAGTTTCACAGTTTATTTTTTTTCAAAAGGTATATTATGATTAACAATCCCTATGCATTGATAAAATATATTGCTTTCTGTTCTTCTCTCTAGGAACTTATCATGGCAGTCTGCATTGGAAACTCCAAGTAAAATGTATATACCACACTCTCATGCCTTCATAGATTTAAATAATGACTTCACTGCTGGTAAGTCATAAGTGTTAAATACCCCCAAAAATGTATCCCTAAGTATACAATGTAATGTAGTGCAATTTCCTTCTAATATTTTAGTACATTTTAATGATGATTATAAAGAGTTGGTTCTGGAATGTCATATTCAGTGTTTATATGACTTTGCTACTTGTGGGGTTTTTGTTTTAATTGTTTTACTATGTACAATTTGAAAATTCTGGATTTTTTTCAGTAACTGCTAAAACAAATACTCTAATAATGGTTTCTACTTCTTGATGATAATTTAATCAGAACTAATGCTTGTTCTGAGTAATTGTCTTCACCGTTAAAGCATTGTTTCCTGTTCATGATGCTGTACTCTCATATTCAGTTTGCAACTAAATCAGAAGCAGGGCTGCATTTTCTTCACCTTGAGTCTGAAAATAGTTTCAGAGGTCATTCAGAAGAATGTTTTCAAGACTAGACTTACTGAAATATTCAGGAAACAAATTATATGACTATTATATTTTGTTCTAGTTAATTCTATCACTGAGAAAATAGGGTCTGAGTCTTTATTCTTCTGTTACTATATGAGCAATCCTATAACATGTTTATAATTTAGTGTTCACAAATGAGTACTGGAGAAAACCTTATGATAGATAAACTGTGTTCTTTGTTTTTTGGTGGTGGCTTAGTTTCATTTGGGTTTGTTTTATTTTGTGAAATGCACAAGGCTGTTTAGCCTTCCAGTACCACAATGAATTTATTTATCACTTACATACCTGGTTCATACCTCCAAGCACACTTAAATATTGTGCTAAGCTTAATTTCTTCACACGCTAAATGATTTCTAAAATGCTTTGTCTTCTACTACTTGTGCAATGTACATCAATTCATATATGGTAATTTTGGAAAGAGCTTATTTTTTCCCTATTTACTAGCATTGGAATGAGAGGGGAAAGAGTCCATAAATTTAATTAAGATGCTTAATAAATGTTGGGGATTAAGTTAATTACTTTAGCGCATAGTCAAACATTAATATTCAGTTCTGGCACATTGCTGCATGAAGCTGAGTGCAAATTCCAACTGGAAAATTAAGTAAATGCTTGCTAACCATAATCAGTGTTACATAATAACCAGTTTTAACACACTTAGTTCTGTAAATCCTTTGAAATTTTGTTTTGGTGGCATGGGAAGCATAGATGAGCATTCCAGGTAGCATTTTGAGTGTATTGAAATCTAAACTCACAGGTACGTACAAGTAGGAAGTGTAAGTTGCTTACAGAGATCAATGAGAGATTGATCAGTTTTTGCAAGAGTATACAAAGGTTTTTATGACAGCTAACAGCCTACAGAAGGTCCCAAAAATTCCAGTTAGTGCTGGTAATATATGGAAGTTCCATTATTAAACATAAATGAAAGTCAGGATCTTTGTGTGGGGAGCACTGGGAAATTGTACAGATTCACATCTGTATTCATATCTCAAGATGTGGATAGAAGCTTCTATGCAGCACTCCCTATAGAAAGATCCTGACTTCTATTTGCTTGTAACAGCAAGGATGTAACACCTCAGGCTGAAATGTGTTATGTTACAGCAGCCTGAGGAAGAGTTCAAGAAAAATAATTAATTCTGAGAAGAAAACTGGAGGAAGTATTACCGTATAATTATTTTCTTAAAACAAAAAAAATTGCTGCTAAGATGGGAATGGTGAACTTTTTCTTTTTTTTTTTTTTCTGTCCCTACGAAAATTGGACCAACTGTGAACAAGGCATATGTTACTGAAAACCAGTACTTACCAGTGACACCTGATATTTCATGACTGACATGTTCTTCTAAGACTGCTCACTGCCAAAATGAAAATTCAGCAATCGTATGGGCCTGTCTGCATATTAAGGGCAGTTCCATCACATCAGCAACAGTGACTGCTCAGGAACTGGGCCTGGTGTGGAACACAATTCATTTTCACTTCAGTTACTAAGCTAATCCAACTCGCCATGCAGCTTTGGGATTGCCAGAGCCAATGTAAGCATAGAGAGAAGGTCGACTTCTCTTTTAGTAGCAGCAGTTGTAGCCTGCATTTAACCAAGCATGAAATTGCAGCTCGAGTCTCATTGTGCCTCTTCCAAAAAATACTTACTTAGTGTTCTCACCAGGTCTCCTGTAATTTGTGTTAGTTTGTGTAGAGTTGAACAAGTGACTCGTGGTAGTCATGAAAGTAGAAGCTGATGTAAATTAAAAAAAAAACAAATCAAGGCAACGAAAAAAACCGACTTGTGTGTAACTGTCTGTATAGTCCTGATAGCACTGTGATGCTAAATGTGATGCTGCTAAACCGGGCCAAGACAAGATGCTGGTATTCCTGCAGTATGCCCACAACTAGTTCTGTGTTTCGCTCTGTACAGTCTGGATAGACTTTGCAGAAGACAGCTAAATGCTTCTCCTGTTCGTTTAGCTCTGTTCCTTGTTAGCACAGCTGGGGCAGCACAGCCTTACTACACCAGCAAAGAGAGGAGCACAATTCTATCTGTGGTGTTTCTCAGTGGAGTCTATTACTTACTGGTTGCCTCAGGTAGAGCTAGTGGAGTGGATTCTTGTGGCTCTGTATTCACCCACACTACTATTCTTGAGTTGCAACAAAACCTCAGTAAGAATAGGTCCTGGTACACGTGAGATTCATATTAATTAGAGGGAGGCATTGATGAGGATGCAGGGGAATAGTCTGTGTGATGAAATTCTATTGACCGCAAAACTTAATTGTGAGATTTGATGCTGCTGTGGTACTTTATGAGTGAAAAAATCAGAGTAGTTACTCACAGACAATGGTACTATTAATGAATACGAGGATATAGTTGGACCTAAAATGGATGCACTGAGTTTTGTTTACAAATAAAAACAAACCTCCAGAATATGCCATATTTACTTGTTGTTTTGGGAGGATTTTCTTAAGACCTCTTTCTAATATTCTGCAATGTTTTGGGGCTCTTTGTATTCTGTAACAGATGCGGCCAATTCCATGATTTTTAGCTGGGCTATTTTTGGCAACTCTATCATTATGAACGGCTTAGGAGATTTAAAATGTTCTTGACATAAAAAAGGAAAAACCTCTTCTCTGGGCTGAGAATCTTTTTGCTAGCTTATTTCTTAACCCATTTTCAACCAGCTGATATTAAACACTCAAAACAGCTTTTAACTAGCACGCTTCTCCTGCTCTGGGTAAAATGAAGTTGAATTGTTGCTATTTCATTACATGAGAACATGTGCATAAAGAAGTTTTTAATCCCTAACAGTGCTTCATGAAAGGCTAACTGTGTAAGCATTTTATAATCCAAAAATCCGCTAACCAGAACAAAGATAATACTAATCTTTCCTGGTGAGATACAAACCAGGCTGTTTGAGATAGTAATGCTGCTGCTGTTTTTAAATAAAGCGTCCTCATGTGGAAACCTCAATTTCTTATAATTTTTAATTCAGTAAGTAATTTTGCATTAGGCCAGGAATTTTATATAATCCATGCAAAAATTTGCAGTATAAAACTTTTACCAAAGAGTCTATATGTGCTTTATGGGTAAAGTAAAGACAAAATTTCCAAGTGTTTTCTGTGTATGTCCTAAGTGTGTCTTGCTCTAGGGAGGAGCGTCTAGTTCACAGAATAGCTGAGATTGGAAGGGATGTCTGGAAATCCTCTAGTCAACCGATCCACTATCAATGTTACTGTGCATACACACACTGAGATAGCCTGAAAAATGAGGAGAAAATGTGGTGAACCTTAATAGAATAGGGCTACTGGGTGTCTAGTAATACATACACTTGTCATTAGCTCTTTTAAAGAGCTGTCTTAAGAAAATAATACTGAAGCTAATAATAATAGGCTTGTCTGTGTATTTTATAGAGCATGATAGTCCAGGTGGGCATTTCAAAAGCAGGCTCTGTACATAAGAAGCCTGTCTTAAAAATGTCACATCCTCAAACTGAAAAAAATTACATCATGTGACTTAAGTATTTATACAGGATTTAACTCTTGTGTCTTGTAGCAAAGGAGGTGAAAAGTAACATCTTTCCATTAGTCCACTCCATTCTAAGTAAAAAGAAAGTCTGTCTTTCTCATGAAACATGTTTCAGATGTGTTAGTCAAGGGATGGAGAGAACACTGTTTAGTTGAATAAACACTATTCACAACATGGTCATTTTACTGAAGATTTTACAACTGAAATACTTGAACCGAACCACGGAGAAAATATGTTGTAGCTGGAAACTGAGGCCAAGCTGGGTAAGACGACTTGGTAAAGACCACCCAGAAATGATGCAGACGTGGGTACCAATACAGATCATCTATTTAAAGCTAGACAATAGGCAAACATATTTTGTTTATACCATTGTTGATTTGCATCGCCATCAGCATTTTCAGATAAATACTTTGGCCTGAGCTGAGGATTACATTTAGCATGGGTCACTAGGTGAGCACTGATTGAACTCCCTTAACGTACGTTGTCATAGGTGTATCGAGAGTACTTTATCTGACGTTGAAATTTTGAGGACAGAATTACTTTGAAACATCTTTTCTTCTTTCTCTTTAATTAGTCAACTTGACTGTTTCTTTTTAAAATGTCAGATGTTCATTTAGGGCTAATACCATCTTTCTAAGCCAAAATTGTAGTATTTAATAATCCTTTTTTTCCAAGTAATTAACAATAAATTTGTATGCATTGGAAGTTAGAGTGCTTCTATCAACATATCAGGCCGTGGCCCTGCAAATATTTTTACAGTGTTCGAATGTATCAGACAGACTACCTTGGACTCTGAATCATACTGTGACTTCATACTGTACATCTGTCAATGTATCCCTGAATGCTATGAAAAATAGCTTATTTATTAAATATTCTGTGCCTTATTTAGTTATGTGATGCTGAAGTTTGGAAATACTGCTTTTACAACCGGTCCTGTGTTGAACACTAGCACATGGTGTGTATAATTGCAGATATTTCTGGAACTGTTTATATAAAATGAAGGAAAAATCATAAATTTGATTTGGGGAGAACTGAAGTGGAAAAATCATTAGTCAGAAACAGCTTGCTATAAGCTAATTGCAAGTCTCTTTACTGATTTCTGATGGTTAATTTTCTTATGTTGTTTCGCTTTGGGAATCTAGAGATGTAATGTACCAGAACATTTACAATGTGTTTTCTTTTAGATTCCCACTTTGTAGTTTAAATGCATAAATGCAGAAAGTTTGCGTCTTGAAAACCAATCATTCAAATAACATGTAATATTACATATAACATATAATATGCATATATATTTCATATGTAATTATAGGCATATAACATTATAATCAAAGCTTGTTATGTGCAACAGATCTGCATTTATTATCTATTAAAATAATCAGGCTCATTATGTTTGCACACAAATTATCTGGCCTTTAAAACTTATCTCAAGTGCCATTTGAAAACTCTGTGTGTGTATTTGAAGTCAGATTGTTCCCTCTGGTTTTGCCTCGTCCTTTATGGTTTTCCCCGAACAAATACAGAGTAATGCCATGTCACTGTTTCATTCTTTGACCGGGTGTATTGTTTAAATTTCTGGACTATTTTAATTTATTATAATATTTAAAAATTCTGGACTATTTCCTGAGAGTTTACAGCAAATAATGGAGGCAAAAAGTGTACTATATAAGACACACAGTATATATTTTGGAGGACCTCAATCTATGTCTATAAAGTTGGGGTTTTTTCTTTTATTGCTTTTGTGTTTACTGTTTAGAGACATGTTAATTCCAATTAAAAATGCTCTGTGCATCATGATCTCCCGTTACCTCTGTTCCTTCACTTGTTCCTGCACAGGGTTAATACTGCAGGAAGTTCCTGCTCATAAGATGAAACCAGAGTTGCTCAAATTAGCTACATCTGCTCCTGCTGCTGAGCTTGGTCTACTTTTGCCAATGCCGTTTTTCTTACTCACAGCTTACCTCATGGAGAGAATCAGAGAATGAGTAGAGGTCTTTAGAGAACAGGAACTGCTATTTTAACTTAAGTTTTTCCTAATCTTTCTAAAAGAATCCATGACCTGCTTAGCGGTTTTGATTTGAAAATTGCCATTCTGAAGTGCTTCAAAAGATATTCCTTGTGACATTTTTAATTATGTGCTGATAGTAGTACCCTCCGGGTGTATATAATTATATGAAGTTTTTATGAGAATCAGTAACTTTGTAAAGGTGAGAAGTAAATTGGTTCTGCCCCAAACAGCATTTTGTTGAGAAAGCCTGAATGTGAAAATGGGTTCCAAAAGCACTCTTAACACTGAGGGGTAATATTCTTTTTCTTGAAACAATATTCTTGTCCTTAATCTGAAAACAAACACAATTTTCTGTCTGAAAACTCCTGTCTGAAGTGCTAAAAACTGGAGGAATAGTCCCCCTTCCTATGCATGTTCAGACAAGTAACTATTTGGCATAGATCTAATTTAAGAGTGTTCCATTTAAGTGATGCTTTTAAATTAACACATATGGATTATTTTCTATAGTAATTTTTAATAATTAAAAGGATTTTATTGCTTAGTTATGTTGTTTATAATTGTTTATCATCTGCTTTATTAAGTAGTTCCAGTAAACACTTCTTAAATTTTGAAAGACCCATTTGGAAAGCATAATAAATTCTGCTTTTATTATTATAATTGCATCTTCTATTACAAGGAGATTTCTGAAAAATTTGCAAATGCAAATTAGCCAGCTTGGAACATATGAAGTCCTTTTGCTTACATTTTTCAGAGGAGGAATTTACTGGAAGGAGTAGTTTCTTAATTTACTGTTTCATGTAAGAAGCACCAAAAATTCGTGACAAGTTAATTGCAAGCTCATTAGCTTTGGTACTTGTACTCGTATCTACATTGTAAAAGCTAAACTGCTATGGCTAGGCAGTAGCTGTATTGCATTTGCTCTAATACAGTACCACTGCCAACTTAACCAACAAATCTGGATACCAAATGATAGAGGGTTTCTCTACCTGAATGCAAAACTTAGGAACTAGGGCACAAAACTTGTCAGGCTTCTTTTTCCGTTTCTATGTATTAAAAATGAAAACTGACTATATCTAACTTTTTCATCTAAAATTATCTTTGTACATATGAAAATTATTGTAAAAAAAAGTAACATTTTAAATTTTGGTTTTAAATATTTTTTTTTTCCTACCGATGGGTCATTTTTCAGTGTAAATGGAGGAAAATTTGTAATGTAAATAGAGGAAAGTTATCTTTCACTCGTCCTTAGGCTTTATGGCATTTAGTAATTTTGATAGAGTTGTCACCTTGCCCACTCTGTCAACACAGTGCAAAGCAGAGATTTTTATTTCAGCACATTATTTACATATAGCAATATATGCAAACAGGCATCTTCATAGTCACAAGTTACTTCTAATTAAAGAATACACACAGACACACCCGTTCTTTCACACAAATGAAGGAAATTTGAGGAATGTCTGAAGTGTACCTGTCTATGTTCTCATTGGGTAATGCCTTGTGATTTTGGTAGCATTTAAAAATAGGGGCACTTCTTTGTTGTTGTTTTAGGGGTTGGTTGTTTGTTTGTTTTCCTTTATTAACTTGTGAAGTAAATGTGGGATCAGGCTGTAACTTAAGAATGTTGCCCATGACCTGGTGCTTCCTGAAGACAACTGTGGGTGTTGTGGTTTTTAATTCTGAAGTGAAGCCCTCTGACATTCAACAGAAAGGTCACATCAGTCCTTAGTGAAAGGAACACTCCACCTATAAATAGTACTGTTTTCTATAACACTCAAAAGTGAGGGAAAATAACAAAGATACTTGGAACTGAACTTGGAGCAGATTGTGTATAGTTATGTTTCATTGCAATTTCCTGGTAGTCCTAATAAGAAAAAGCGATGTTTGAAAGTAGAGTTTGTAATACTTTTTAAAATGTATCTATTTAATGAGATTGTTTGCACTTGTGCTGAAGTCTTCTAAGCTCTCTACCTACCTCCATGTTGAACTTTTTCTAACCTTCAATTTTACTAGCTTAGCTACTTTCACAGACTGAAGTTGTAGTGGAGCTGATCTGGTATTTAATAACTTAGGACAACATATTTCTTTGTCGGTCAGCACTTGCTTCTGGAAGATCCTTCCTGAAAGATAGTAAGGTCTCTTTCCATCTGCTGCTTTAATTAAAAGATCTATCCAAATTTAGCCAAATGTAGTTTGAAACAGGCTTTAGAATTATCGACTAGGGTATTTCGTTGTTGTTTTCCTTAGTTGCTATTACTGCCTTTCTGAAACAGCCATCTGCAATGAACATAGCATAGCAGACAGGGATTATCAGAGCTTGCCCTTCCCTTGTGGCACTGGACTATTGCCAGTGTTTGGATGCTTACCTGAGAGCAGGGGGCAAAAAGCAGAGATGATGCACAGGAAGTGGGAATAGAAATTTTTAGGCAGGGAAGAAATCTAGGCTGAAGGGAGGGAATTTAGATGGAGAGAAGAGCATGTTTAATGAATGGACTTGAATTAGAGGAGGGCTGACCTAATGGTGTGTGGAATAAGAGAAGAATACTTGCTTAAGACTGAGTAGAGAGGAGTCTAGGATTGTCTGTGTGAAGAATACTATGGGATAAGGGTCAGAGATGGCCCTGCTGTTGGGTGTAGAGCTGTTTGGTTGGAAACTGCATATATGATCATTTTTGCAATTGCAGCAAGAAATGCTAAGATACACGGTGTAAGCAGCAAGGGATTGCAGGAAGAATAGAATTGCTTTCATATTCAGGGTGCCTAAATGCTGTCCTGTATTTTAATCCATCTTTTCTATGGAATTCTTTTGTCATGACTGATAATAACCTGTTGCAATTACATAGTGGGCTCTCGGTAGGTGATTATCTGTCAGTCATCTTCATTGTAGGTGTCTGGTCTCTGAGCCCTTGTGGCAGGAATGCCATGCTTCTTGTACCCAAGATGGGCCATCATAAGCATTAGTAGCCTTCACTGAGCATGTGTTGATCCAATGTCAGAATCAGCTGATCAAGTAAAGATAGATGGAACTGCTGCCATTCCTCTCTAATAAGCTTTAGGTTACTGGAGCTTGCAATATAGTACTTGAATATCTTTTTCAAGCTGAAACAGAAATCCTAATAATCTCTGCCTTTTTTGTGGGTTTTTAAGAGCTTTTGCTGTGGCTGTATAGAAAAGGGTATTTATAAACTGCACAGATTCTTAATTGTTTCCCCTCTCATATGCTTTTGGCTCTTAGGGAGAAAAACTTACCTAATAAAGCCAGATAGTATCATAGAGTAAGTTAGGTTGGAAGTAACCTTTGAAAATCATCTGGTCTACAACACTGTACCAGGCAGGGCTTGTTTTTTCTTACAGGTTTCTTTCCTACAAGCTTGGAGAAAACATTTGTAACTCTGAAATACACACATTTCTATGTTGTTATTTGGATTGTCTAAATTATGTTCCATTTTCACACTGCTCCTGCAAAGAAATCCTTTTTTGGTTTGCTTGCTTTGAAATCTCTTGACATTCTTGGTCAAAATGGAAAATTACTTGTAAATATTAAGCATTTGATCTGGTTTCAGTGCAAGAGGAGTTTAATCACAGCAACATACATGAGCATTTGGGCTTCTAAGAAGGCTTAAAGATAAAAAAGGGGACAATTAGCAATAGCATACCAGCTGAATTGGTTCAGTGGGCTCTAGAACTAGAGGTGCTGTTGCTGTGCATGTATTAAGTTGTCCTATGGGAATCGCAGCTTGTTGCTTTAAATTAGGAGCAGCATGCCGCTGGCTCCTCTAGTCTATTTCTGGAAGATGATCTGCCATGTTTGCCTGCCTTTGCATTTGACCAGTGTAATTTAATATTACAGCAGGCTTGGAGCTGCTTTGGTGTGTTGGTTCCCTTCGTTGCATGTAATGTTACGTGCCTGAAGTTAGGAAAAAGGAGAGACAGAGGAGTGCATGACAAGGAACAAAGGGCAAAAGTAATTTTCTAACTTTCAAGAGAAGCTGTTTTGGGGGTGGGAGGGAGTTCAAGTGCAAAACAGACGTTGCTGAATTTAATCATCTTGAAGTTACTTTAGAGAGCTATACTGAGCACTGATCTCATGCTAACCACAGAAAAGTACAGTAGATTGCCACCTCTGAAAACCTAGCTCTATTTTCCTCCTCTCAAAATGTGGAACAAGTGTTCACATTAAAATACTTTGTTTGCACAGCAACTGAACAAAGACTTTATATCTGTAAGCACCTCTACATTTTTAACATAGTAAACATTTTAGATGTTTTAAATTATTGTCTTTTGATTATCCCTTTGTAGTTTGACTTACATTTAGTATCCTGATTTATTCCTCCTACACTGCAGATAGCTAAATGTATTCTCTGATTTTATTAAGTTGTGTGACATCCCAGCCACTGTGGTGTTCTCATCCCTCTTTTTTCTCTCAGAGTTTAATGTTTATTTTAAAGCTACTTTTGATTTTGGTCCTAACATCTGGGATTTTATATGCCTGTTGTTCCTTACCTTCCTGTGTTATTTCAATTCCTTGTGCAGCCATATTTTTGAATATTTCTATACACTTATTATGAAGTCACGTTAATTGAGGAGGGAAAAACAACTAATATAATATGTTTCACACTAAGAATGGAAAGAAGAAAAAAAGATTATTTTTTTTTCAATGCATGAGAAAAATCAATTGCAAGTCTCTTTATGACATGCTTTTACAAATTGGTTGTATACGTGTAATATACAGAAACAAGAGATACTCTGTTACAAGTAATTCAGTAATACTTGAGTGAGTTCATAGTGGCTGTCTCTCAAAAGTAGGGTTAGTATACTTCACAGTTCACTTGGCTGTTGCTGCTGCTCAGTCATGTAGAGGGCCTGACTTTCTGTGGCCAGCTGTAACTCTGGGGTGAACAGTATCGAATGTCTCTTGAGTCAAACGTGGCTATTAAGCTTTCTGAGGAGCTCTAACTGATACATTTACTCTAAAGTTCAAATGAAAGCAAGATATATTACTAGTTGGAGGTAGTTCAATTCCTAGTACTGCTTATATGGCTTCCCATTAAGCTGTTAAGGACATTAATTTCTCTTTATTCAAAAAGCTCTATTATAAGGATACGATAGGTGGTACTGTATTTTCACATTGAAGAAAAGATTTCATGTCTTTTTTTTTTTTTAACTGAGTTGTCATAATATGCTGCATTAGTATAAGTTTTTAAATTAAGAACAAATTTTAAATGAAAGTCCATTGCATATTAAATTAGTTAATAGTGCTGGTTTATTTTTGCTGGTTTTGTTTTTAATGACCTTTAACCTTAAATAAATGATATTTTCCACTCTAGACGCATAACTTTTGCATAGAAATTTCATGCATTTCTTTAACCTAGTAATAACCAACCGTTCAGAGCTGAATTTCCAGCATGATAATACTGACTGAATTAGGCCTTGTATTGGCAGCTCTGCCATTTTGTCCAACTCTGAGACAGTCACAAACCGTGTACAAACACACAGCATTGCCAGTGGGAACGCTGCCTTCATTCTCCCCAGGGTTTCTCCTTGCATAGAGGACTGGGAAGAGAGAGGGTTGGCTTGGCAATTAAAGGAGAGAGGTCAGCTCTGCAGTGCATGAAACTGAGTCAGAAATGTGCTGGGAAAACAGTACAGTGCCAACAACATGTCTGCTTAAGGTTAGGCAACCTGTTGTATTTGCTAATGAAATGCTACTCATTTCCTATGTATTTAAATACAACACTTAACAGCCTATTGTGACATAATCCGCATGTGACATAGCCCATAACTAGTTGCAAACTGCAATACTAATTACAGTGTGGACATACTACAACCATACTTGAAATACTCACTTGAACTTCAAAAACTCTTTCAAAGATTTGGTGGCCTTTTGGCCTGTAGGAGGATGAGTTAAGGCTCCTATTGTTCCATGTTTTTCTTTTTCCTTGTGAATGTATTAGATTTTTAAAAAAAATTTCTGGTCTTTATCTGATAGTAATGAACAATATTGCTCAAATTTCCTTCTACATGCAAAGTTAAAATTTGAAAGTTTCTATGTTTTCTAAGTTATGTCTGTGCTATCTTCAGATTGTTCCCATTACTTCTGTTCTTGCCTTCAAGAAGTATATCCATATCCATATAATTCACTTCAGTGAAGCACACTATCATGCTTTTCATGTGTATGCTCTAAAGGAAATTGCCATTTTGGGTATTCAGGGGAATAATAGAACTGTCAGTCTGGGAGTGGAGCATGGGGAGAAATCTGTAAGCAAAATCTGTGTTGTTTTTGTGCATATGTATATGTTTGATTTGGAGTTTGTTTGTTTGTTTGTTTGTTTGGTGTGGGGGCTTATGGTTTGGTTTTGGGTTTTTTTCCCCTGGAAGACTACCCCTTATTGCACCATTTGAAATTCCCTGTACATCATTCCACTTGCTATTCAGGAGACCTCCTCAGGGTAAACCATTAATATTATCTTTTTCTTTTTCTTTTTTTTTTCTTTTTTTTTAATTAATTTTTTCCTGCCTACAAAGTAAACAATGTGTTCTCAGTCAAACAGTGGTATTTTATATTGAGTGGGGGAAGGAAGACAACGAGAAAAACCAAGTGCTTTAATCTAAAAGAGTAGTTTTCTGAAAGTCCAGAATTCTTAACACTGGGCTTCATAATATTTTTATTTTTCCACCGGGGGGGGTGTGGGGAAGGTAGTGGGGGGGGGGTT
>WTSP01024058.1:25236-92099 GCA_025331215.1 Actenoides lindsayi
CCACCCCAATTTGGGTGCTTTCCTAAATGGCAATTATTAAGCTCCTCTTTAAGTAAGCATTGAGAGATAGATCCTCTGAAGGACTCTTGCCTTCTTTTGATGTTTAAGGTAATTTTAGTGTAAAGGAGGCCTGAAATATTTCTACATCTCCTTTTCTCCTTCTGTTAACAGTACATCTGTAGCTTAATTCAACATATCCAGTATAAAAGAATAGTTGATAAGTTTTTATTTCTAAGTTGGACTTATTAAAAAATATAACTATGTATACTTTTTTCTAGCCTTGAGGTCTCTCTCTGTCTTTACTATTAAGAAATGTTTTTCAGTGTGCATATATAACATCCAACACTTACTAGCTCATGTGAGGCTAACTTCATTTATGTATATGCTATAGAAAAGCAGAAGTTGAGTGCAGAAGGTATATTTATATAGAAGAAGGGTATGAGGCATGAAAATTGGTTTTGGGGTTTTAATCTTTCTTGTTTAATATATATACATCTAAACATCACTGGAATACAATATTATTTATAAAATACAGGTAATATATTTTTAAATAAATTACATGTCTTTACTGAGTGGTCGGTATCTGTGTGTGTAGTCTAATGTTAAATATTTTGTTTCTCTTATTTTTCCTTGCAGATTTGTTTCTTACTACATCACCAAATTCACAAAGCATTCAGTTTGAGATATGGGTAAATAAGGTAAGAGAGAAAATCCAAATAGCTATTCTGCTAAAACACAGGCAATGTTAAAAAAAAAAAGTCATCTGATGCTCCTTGTTTCAGGAACAAGTGGAAGTGATGCACTACTGCATTTAGACTGCAGAATATCACTGGAGCTGTCTTCCTCAGCACTGAGTTCCTTTGCAGATTTTTTTAACATGACTACCAAGTAAATCCAATCAATCTGCATCCACCTTAGCAGGACTCCTGCTGTCATTGGCTGTTCTAGGAGGTTACTGACACTTAGCATGGTGGTTTAGTAAGATAAGGCTGATCACTTTTTTTTTTTTTACTCTTGTCTCAAAGATTTGGTTAAGTAAGCTTCCTTAGAACTATGACTTCAATTCTGGGGTAAGATTTTGTGGGACAGAGGTTCAAAATCTCACTTCTAATCATTACAATTTGTATGCATGTTACAGTTGAGAAAATCCTGACTCCTATGGTAACCAAATACCACAAATGCAATTCAGGGCTGGGGAGAAATAGGTCAATGGATTATTTTCATTTATTTATTTATTGACATTCTGCTTTTGCATTGCCTCACCTGGCCAGGGTCAGTGAAGAACCTCATTGTTAATAACAATTAATGACAAATAGTGAAAGTAGTTGATTTGAAACTTAAGTGTATCCTTTTATACTAAATGTTTTATCCAAAAGGACTATAATTAAGAACCTTAGCATGTGTATTTTGTATGCATAGATTTGCTTATCTTTAGAAAGAAAAAATTCTATTCTTTGGAATCAATCAACCCAGTAAAATATATCATACATATAAAATATATGTACATATATATCAGTCTTAAAATACCTTCACTGATCCATTAAAAACTGTTAAATTGCTCTACAGAGGTAGGCAAAGTAATTCCCTTCACTGATATACCACATAATGCTTTTAAAATACTTCCCTGTATGATAATAGTTTTCTGACCAGCTGAGCACAGGGCTTAGTCTTCTTTTCTGCATGGACATGATGTGCATCTTTTTGTTTGTTTGTTTGGGGTTGGTTGGTTTCTTTGTTCTTTTTGAATCAGAGTCACTGTAAATTATATGTCAAGATAAAGCTATATAGTCAAACATACACATGCTAACTGTTTCCAGAGTTGCTTCTTCAACAGCATTGAAGTCTACAAACGGAATATGACATGAGTAAACAATGTGGATAACTATACGTAATCCACAAAGCAGTATCATTTGTCTCAGTGGCTTTCTGTATTCTTGTGTGCATAGCATTCCCTATAAGCTTGATTGCAACAACTAGAAAAGTGGGCCTTAGGTCATCTTTCTTACAGTTGTGATCGAGTTCTATGATATGTGAGGATCCAGCACTCCTCTTTTGTCTTTCTGATGAAATACCACAATATTGTTTCTGCAGGCCTAGGTTTTAACAATAGACAATGAAAACAAGACTTAAACCAGACCTAATGTAAAATCAAGTTATTTCGTAATTAGAAGGAAAATCAGAAGCTATTTTTAACAGGTATGCAGGTGTGCTTTTATATATTACATATACTTATAAAATCACACATCTCTATGCATAAATGCACATTAGTATTCATAACAGCTTGATTATGATTTCACTTATGTTGCTGAAATAACCCCAGCTCTTCCTTCTAACACAGGAAAATACATGGACAATTGTATCTGATTATTATTATTACTGGATTTCTGTGAGATTCCATGAAGGATTAGAAATGCAGACACGCAGTCCTGGTTTTAAAAAAAGAGCACTTTTTTTTCGCCATAGCTGAGATGTGTCTTTATCTACTTAAGCCTTTTTTAATGGATGTGTATTTTCTTTGGTTCAAATATAAAGTTGTAGAACTTAGTCTGCAGTTCAGTTTTTCCATTGTCTTTGTCCTGTTTGACAGGATGGGAACTTCTCTAAAGTTGGAAAAAGTAAGGACACGCCTGGTGGTGTGGCAGTTGTTGGACAGTCTGTGTTTGCAGATTTTGGTGAGTTTTATTTTTCTGAGCTATCATGAGGGTTTCTTTCTTTCTTTTTCATATTTTGGTTTGCTACTCTAAATCAAAGAACAGATAAAGATGTTTAAAAGTTTTGGGGTTTTTTTTACCATTTTTTGTTGTTGTTGTTTTTTTCCTTAAGGTGCTATTTCATAGATTCATAGAATGGTAGAGGTTGGAAGGAACCTGGCAGTAATTATTAATAAATTCAGCTAAATTCAACTTTGACTATCCCAGTACGCATGTATCTAGTTTTGAGTGCCAAACTTAAGGGCTGTTGTTTTGAGGTGTGGTACAATGCCAAACTTGCTTTTATTACACATGTATTTTGTCATGATTTTCTTTCTTTTCCCTAATCGTGTTCAGAAGATATTATTTGACTAAGCGTTCATAAATTCTTCACCTGTACAAACTAATAAAGACAAAATGTAAATAAATTTAAATTACTTGAATAAAGATGAATGAAACGTGGTAAAAATCTTACTGGTTGTAACTGAAAATTCTGGAAGGCTTTTGGACAGGAGAAAAAATTTATATCTACGTCTCTTTTTTGCAAGGGTTAGTGAAAGCCTGTATTTTTCTGTTAGAATTTACTTTTTCAGCGAATTGTGGCTTATCAATATGTGTGTCTGTTACAGAGAACAGGAAATGTTGGTTTTGTAGTCTAAAAAATACTTCTATACTGTGCACTAAAATAAGAATTTTGCAACCCAAGGGTACACGCCTGATTCTGCTGAAGCTACTGAATGTAAACAACTTCGTAGAGAACTAATTTGCTATATTTATAGAACACACTTGTTAATTGTTAGACTGAGCCTATCTTTAAATGTTGTCAAATGGTAGCTTTGTTGTATCATTTTTGTTTAAAATCTGTTTTAAAGAAAATGACAATTTTTTTTAATCGAAAGTCAGATCCTATGTTAGACCCAGAGTCCAATTCTCTTGCTCTGTTTTCCAACTTAGAAGTACAAAGACTTCTAGCAAAGCTGTTTATTGACATGTAACTAGAAGACACCTCTGCTGAATAGTTGATTATCCTTAGATCCTTACCTAGCAACTATGGATGGGTTTGCAGATCTATAGTAAATGAAATAAGGTGAGCCACGTTCTAGGTTCCTCTGTGAAACGTTTTACAGCATTTTCTAAAATCTTTGTAAAAGTTTTTGTAAAATCTTTTACTGTTTATCTGCAAATGTTGGCACTTGTGTATATAATATCTGAAGGAAAGATTAGAATACTATGGGTTTTGCAGTTAGCAAAAATGTTAAATGTGTGGAGCTTTTTGTAACCATTTTCCAAGCTGATGTTCTGGATAATGTGTCTTAATAGGTACTAAGAAGAAATCTGAATTTTTTTATTTTTTTTTTATTATTTAATGATGACAATGTGGAAAGCAATCTATGTAGGATAATTTTATCTCTTTGCTAGGTAGCTAATGAGCCCAAATGATACATCATAATTCTAGAAAATTATCATAAATAATGGAATGTTAATAAACCCTGGGGTGTCTTTTGCAAGGGAAGGTGGAACTGTGCAAACACTGGAGTTAGCATTTTGGAATGTAACTGAACGGAATGCAGCGGGTACAGCGACAGAGCACACCCTGGGTTTGGTACCGCCACGGGTAGGAAAGACAACGGCCGCTGTAGGTGGCTTGACTGGGGGGCTGCTGCTGTGGAGCATCCTCACCCCTTGTTTAATACCCTGCTCTGCTCATTACTGTCAGCTTCAAAGGTGAAGCGCCAGTGTGAGGCAACAGGGGAGCAGTCTTTCTAGTAAGGAAGAACAGAATGTGTGCAGGGACTTGAGAAATGCATACAAAACACTGTAGAGGGGCAGCATTTAAGGCAAAGCAGACAGAGGCAAGTATCTACGGGAGGAAATGCTGATTTTTTCAGAAGCTGTCCTTTTGGAACTAGTTATTCTGAAAGATCTCAGCCATTTCATTCCTGAGAGAGAACACCCAGCACAGATCTTGCAGTATGAGGGGTTTGCTTCCTTTTCCTGAACAGCAGCATACACACACACCCTCTTATCTTTATCTTCATTCCAGATCACTCAAGTTCATCCAGGGTGAAGGATGGGAAATGTTTTAATGATCTCTCTACCTGTTACTTTTCCTAAGCAAGTGAAAAGATTGCTATAAATCCATGTTGTGTGTCTTGATAGAGGAACAAAGTTTATTCTGGCAACTATAGAAATACTTATAACTATGATTTCAAATTTACTATTTGAGTACTATTACAACTTTAATCTTTCTTCTGTTGTAACAGTAGGTAGGGAATGGAGTAGTGCATCAATTTTAGTTTTGTTTCATCTGCCCAGCATTAACTTAAAATACGAAGACAACAAATAGTTCTTTTCTCATTGAACAAAGTTTTAGAGAACACGAATATGGTACTAAAACAATGCCTATGAGTAATGAAGGGATATAACTCGGAATTCCATGTGCCTTATGAAATGCAGTCTGAAGGAAGTTGAATAATACTACCATCAAAAAATCCTACCTACTGCAAAGTAGTTCTGTGTTAAGAGTAGATATACACTAATTGGTAGGAGAAAAAGGACTTCTAATGCAAAGGAGGATCTTGCTTCAGTTCTGCTGATGTACATATTTATTCCAGTATTCTTTTGTTCTGCACTACTCTTCCTTGTTACGGAGAGGCAAAAATCTCACGTTACTAGAACAACGCTGTAGCAGAGTAACTGCATTTACGCACTGCGCTATGTCTGCATGTGTTTAGGTTCTTCAGAAGACAGGCATTTATCATACAGATTCTGCTTGTAGCGAGCTGAAGGTGCTTCACTAGGAATGGTTCATCAGACTTGAAGATCTTTTTTCAGTTTTCTGTTTCAAAAATGATGAAATAATGATTGTCATAAGTCAAAGGAAGTTAAGGTATGGTGGTTTGCAGTTTGAAATAGGAATTGGGCTATCTGTAATGGGGCCTGAAAGAGGTTTCAGTGCACAACAAATCAAAACAGCACAATGAAAACGTTAACGTGAGATGCATTAGAAGATCTCACTACCTTCTGCCTAAGTAACTTTTGCCCAACTGCATGTCATCCACTGAGCAGAACATCCCGTAGTGCTCTCGCTCTGCTCTATACATGCTGCAAGCATCTTCAGTGTCAGCACTGGGATACAGCTGCTGTGCCTAGAAACATGTTCAATATACAGTCACAAGCCTGTTACATTCTTCTGTGTTGCCTGCCTCTTCCTCCCCTTTCTTGACATTTTCTGTACGAGGCTGCTGTGCTAGCCTTGCCATTTGCTAAAGGTCTCCAAGGATTCCTTATTTCTCTGTGCTTTCACTCTCTGCCTCTTTTTATGTACTTAATCTTGTGCATATTAGGCTCTGGAGTGATGTCAGGTCCAACCATGAGCTTGGGAGTATGTCAGTTGTGCTGCTGCTTTCTCATTGAGACCCACCTTTCTGTTGGTAGACTGCAGCGCGAGATTCCCATTCAGTGAGCACACCTACCTTTTAGCAAAACCTGCATTGCTTCAAAAGGTGACTTTATCTGACATTATTTCCTGCTTCCCAAAGTTTTATTTGAAGTACCCTTTCCAGCCATAAGTATTTATCTGTCATTTGAAAGAAGAGGGAAGCCTTGCATAAGATTCTGACTGAGAACCTCCAAAGGCAACTAAATTAAGGTTTCCTGTCTTAAACTAAGGAGGTTGAACAACAGCTATCAAGTAGAAATTATTTAGATAAGTGGAGCTGGAAAAAACAGCAGGTAGGTGACTCATGAGAAACTGCCATAGAGTTAGTGTAATCTTAGCACCAAGTGTTTCTGAAGTACTGAAATAGTAAAGATTTATTTTTTCCATGAAAAAGATACACAAATGTATGTTTGTGTGCATAGATATATATATGTATCTACAAGGTTTACTATATTTCTGTATATGTTTGTATATTTTAATGGAAAAATATGCAAAAGCAGGTTTGTTTGTGTGTGTATATTGCTATATTTATGGTAATGTAGTAGACCTCAGATTTTATGTCTAAATTGGAACCTCTGAAGTAAGTAGCAGTCCTCTCTTACATGATAGCAATGATTTGTACATTAACCTGACCAAAGGACAGGGAACAATTGGCAAATCTGTACTGCCCTTTTAGAAATAAATCAGAAATGCGTTGCGACGTATTTATTACAAATGGCATTTCAATTGATTAGTGCCCAGCTCTGCTCATCTTAGAGAATTCTGCATTTATTTGGATGACACATTGCTCCAAACAAGTACAGGCTCTTCATTATTACTTTTTCTATTCTTCTCATGTCACTATGGTAATTGCAGTGCAGTGGTTGCTATAGCAAAAATGATTAATCCTCCGTTGTTGTTATCTGTATGCGAGCAGAGGCTCTTCGTGAGCTCTGCTTGTACTGTCTTCAGAGGAAATCATCAATGTTGGCTAGCATCCTGATAAATAATTGCGATTATAAAGAGTTGTAATAATACTTAACAGTTCAAAATAGTGGAAAATTTTGTATTTGTGAAAGACATTTAAGTATTTCAGTGGATACTCTGAAAATGGCTTTATTTATTTATTTTAGTAACAAGATGAAGGTGAACCATATTTTGGACACATATTCTTGTTACTTTATGCTATTTTCTTGTTACTTTGAAGATTGATGAAATACGTCTTTAAAGTAGTAACCCAGAAGCAATTAGCATATAATATTGTGCTGTTTATACAGTCCATAATTCATTTTTATAGGAAATTAATATTTTAAGCACTGTTTAACTATGATTGGTTCAGTTGGCTAGTGGAGATTGATAAGTCCACCATTGTGATATCTGATCTAAGAATTTAAAAGTTTGATTCATTAGTCACTGACTTTGCACGCCCAATACAGAAAGATAATAAAAAATAGCTTTTTGAAATCAAACCTGATCATACTGTTGATAGTGTCCTCATAAATAAATACAGCACAACTCTTAATTTCTCAAGGTAGCATTTAGCAAACTCCACCTCAGTTTTGTATTTTTTACTCACCATTTGTTTCCTTAGCTGCAAGTGAGTTTCTCTCTGTGTTGTCTTCCCTTCTTTATGAAGTCTGCTTACTTCCACTGGGCAAACTTGCTTACTTTTAGGCGAAGCATGGATAGGGATTGCTAAAAGTTCTGTCCAGGTCTTTTAGGGACCTGAACTCAGATTTTTCTCATATTTAAAATCCAGTTATCCAACTAATAATCCTAAAACAATCTTCTCTGTTCTTTTCCTTCAATCTTCTCTGTTCTTTTCCCTACCAAGTAATTGAACTGTTCCATGTATGTTTAGTACTTCTATGACATACAGTAAAAATTATTTTTCTCATAGGAAATGATAGCTCATTATTGACAGTTAATTATGGTTAAACAGGATAACAGAGTGCCTATCTTGTGGGGGTTTTTAAAGCCACTCACTGCACTTGTGCAAAGTGCATTTTGTTGAAAAATTTTGTTTAAAGTAGAGTTTGATTATCCTGCAGCTGATGATGCTTTAAACACGCTGCTTTTCTGCCTGCCATTGCACTTCAATTTTGTAGCTTCTACGTTATTGTATCAATGTCATTTTAGCATCTGACTTTTAGGTTTTTTCCTTCCCTTCAGAATGTTGCATCGTCAGATGGAGTAGCTATATATCAAAGGAAAATTGTAATGGTGTATTTCAGTAAATAACCCCCTTATAAAGCAACTGTCTTTTGAGCACCACATTGTGAAACTGTACTAGTGCTCCTGCAGTCAGTAAAAGGATTCTGTAAGAACCTTAAGATGCAGGAAGACAATACTTCTATGTCTGAAATGCCCTGCATGTGAGGAAAACTGTCCTTACTGTGATCAGTTTGGGTGAAAAAGATAGAAAAGCTGGTGGTAGTAAAGAATTCTGAGTGACTTCAGATAAGGAAGAAGCTGTTATAGTAACATGCACTTCAGTTCATCTGAAACAATAGTGCATAGAGGTATTCCACGTTAATTGCCACTTGTGTTTTGAGTCCATGAAAGTGTATTTAGAAGCAAAACCTGTTTTATTTGTTAATTGGTAACCAGCAATGCTGTTCAGTGATACCTTTTTATTTTAACATTAGCACTATTTTTTAGTTTTTTATTTTGACAGTTCTTTCTAGAAAAAGATCCTAGCTTGAGGTTTAAAGCCATAGCTATAAGTGTTACTCCTTTGCAGTTCTTTTATAAAAACAACAAAAAAAGCACCGCATAACACGCACACTCCCCCCAGTCAACCAAACAAAACAAGTGCAAATTGGTGTTCATTATAAATAGACCATGTTGCTGTACAGACCACACCCCATCTGACTGCCTTAGGAACTGTGTAATTAATTTTTGCAGCCACGGTATGGATGTGAGAATAAGACAGACCTTAAGTTGAAGCAATTGTGTAAAGCCCACCTAGGAAACTTTTGCATACAATGGCCTCATTCTTCTTAGAAATTTATCTTTGACCCCTTTGGGAGATTATTTTACCATGCATCTTATCTTTATTTTTGTCCACTTAGTTTTTAATGTAGTTCCAGAGCAGCGTTCATTTGTGGAGGGGGGGAATCTGTTACCCATATTTTACCAAGTTCTTTCACATGTTGCTGACAAATGCTAACATCTCCTGGGGGGGGTGGTGGAATTATGTTGCTTCATATCAATTTTTGCCAAAAGGGCTTGTCCTTTAAGAATTACTTTGCTTTCTTTGCAATAATAAAATTAGAAGAGTGGTGCATATGCCACTTGTTTAACAAAGAATGAATGAGCAACTTAACCTCCTCAGGAGGTAATCTTTCTGTAACAGGGTTCATGGTTAATATAACAAGAACAATGAACCCAAAATTCAGTCACACAAGTGGCTCTCTTTAATTGGTGTTATCCCCTTCATTTGCTCCCATGAGAAGGTTTAGTGCCAAGTAAGCTTTCTAGACGTGTAACATCCGATAGTTCCAAGTTGTGCAGCCAGGCTTTGCAGTTTCTGCTTTAAGAATATGAGATAGTTGGAGCTAGTATTTTTCAGCACAAACTACAACAGGAATTTCAGTGCGACTTCTTGTTTAGTGTGCAGGGGGAGTCTCGTTTCATGTTTAATCTAAATTTCTTTTTCCTGCTTGTATTCCAGTTAGTACATTTGATCCAGTCTTTCCATTGAAGATAGAAGACCACCGTGTTGATCAGATGCAGCCTAGCAGTCTCTGTGCAGTTTGCTGGCACGCTCTGTTTAAACACTTTTCTTGCAGTGGAGGTGTGAATATGGATTCTTTGGGAGGATGTAGGCAGACTTAAAGTCAGAATTGATTTTGTGTGAAGGAGAGTGTTATAAGGATTTTTCTGATGTCCATGGAATTTTGAATCATCTGTAAAAGCACTTTGGATGTGTTTTTTGAAGTTGTGATTCACCTTTTCTAAAAGCAGCTGACGCTGATTCTTTTAGTAATGTGCAATTATCTTAGTAATTGATTATAATTGTCTCTGTCATGACCATCTCGTTGAACACCTAAAGGCAGAGAGTGACAAAAGAATTCTAATAATTGTATTACTTGAGAAGATAAATTTAAGATAATCAGCTTTCAAACAAATCCTCATCTTGTTTGAATATCAAATTCAGTTGTACTGGTTGTAGTCTTCTTGCCTGCCCCAGAAGGTACTACCATAACAAGGCTTTTCCCTCCTTATTTTCCTGCTACTCTGGAACTTTAAATGAAAGGCTCCTGAAAAAGGAGAACAGTAACTGTACAAAGCTGTGAGGGAGAGATGTAAGCAAGCTATATGTGTGGTGAAATAAAAAGCATATAAACCTTCATTAGGATATATTATACTGAACAAGAGATACCTTACACTTATTAGGAGTTTAAATCAACGGCAGAGAAAAACTTCGTGGCTTTTGTTGTACTGTGTTGTTGGGAACCTTTTTTTTTCCTCACCTCTTTGAAGGCATCTGCAAAAACTGCACAAACAGAAGGTCCAGGGCTAGTTTAGAATGTGTATTCTCAAGGGAGAACAGTAGTTTCTCAAGGCATGAGAACCTTTTGGAATAGGAAATGTCTTGCTTTTATGTAGCATCAGGTGCAGAATTATGAAAGCTAGACTGTTCTCACTAGCTTAGCCTGCATAGTTAACTTATGTCTATTTGCCAGAATATAATTTATTTTTATTTAACACAACCATAATAAGTCTATCATCTCAAAAAAAAAAAATTAAAAAAAAATTGTTTCTAACAGAGCAGAAGTATGATTGCACTGCAGCAGAATTATATAGCTGTTTCAGGTAAAAAGATTTGGATTATACATGCACCAAAAGCTGTTTTGCTCTTCAGAACTGCAACTTTATCTTGCTGTATTATGGAACAGATTTGAGTTGAGTGATCACAGTTCTTGTCATTTCACCAGGTACCATTTTTATTTCAGAGTCCATGTTGGAAAGTATGTTGCACAAGCATGTGCAATGAATCCTAATAACCCTTGAACTTGGTTGCAAAATACCACTTTTCTGACACTTTTTTCAGTGTTTTTGAAGGATTGTGAAGGTCTGGATTGAGTATTTTTTGCCTATGTTTATTTATGCTAAGTAAATTGTATGCATGTTTGCATTAAAAGCATATCTCTGCTACATCTTGGTTTGGGAAGTTCACTATGTATGTAACTTTTTCTTAAAGTGTGAAAGAACTTCATAAATTCACTAGCAGTCTTCTTTAAAAAAAAAATAATTGGGTAGTGGAGGGTCACATTCTGTGTTTTTTCTATTGCAGGGCCTGCTGCCTATTCAGCCTAGTTATTTTATATTTATTTCTCTTTAATTATGGAAGGATGTAGGTGATAAGTAAGTTATCAGACAGAATTGACAGTTGGGGTTTTTTCCCCATCACAAAAGGTCTATGCCAAGGTGGGGATAATAATCCCGTTGGTTCAAACTGAAAGGGCTAAAACCTAATAGACCTGCTACAGCAGTTTCTTAACTGTCAGAGCTGGAACTTCACAAACGTTAGTGTCACCATTACAAGTCAGCAGACATCAGCACAGTATCTGCAGTAGATGTGCAGGTTGGTGTGATGCTAGGACCCCAGGGTCACTGAATCTCTCGGGGTAACCACCAAGATGCCATTGCCTATTTGTGACTTTGTTCTAAAAGGTGTGCTTATGCTATGATACGTTAGCATTGCATTTTGAACATAATAACACTTTTTATTAACCTTGTTGTTCTTAATCTGATTTACAAGGTTTTTTTCTGCTTTCTCCCACTCAAATTTACTTTTAGAATAGATGGAAAAGATTGGAGCTATGTTTTTGCAAATATGGATATTCACGATCGATGGTAAAGCTGCAGCTGCAAGTAATTTTCCTCGTACAATCTGTCTGTGTGAGGTGTGCTCCCAGTGAGCTGCACAATCTGTGTCTTTTGAGTTCCTCTTGTTCTGGATTAGATTGCTAGCACTTTGCAGATATGAGCAAAATGTTGGGAAGAAGACTTTGTATCTGTGGCTTTTCTTTGAAATACAATGAACAGGCAGCTTTAAGTAATGATTCTCACATGATTCCTAGATGGCATAAGACTGCTAATTTTATCTGTATGTATTTTGACACAAGTACAGCTGATGGGTATGTGGGACTGTTCTTTTTCTAGACTTTTCTACTGCCTATAGAACGTGAACTTTATTAACCGTGTAGTTCTTTAGTATCTCAGTCAAGCTAGAACTGTATATTGAGAACATGCTAGCTGCCAGTTGAGTTTGTTGAGTTGTTTGTGACAGTTGAGTATGTCAGACATGCTGTGCGTTGAGCAGTGCTATCAAAGGACATTTGGAGTCTAGAATATGTTTAGCCACATCTAGTGCTACAAACTACGTTAGAATTACAAGTAAGCGTAACCTTGAGCTTTCCAGCAATTTAGATTGAGAGTGTTTTAAATCTGTACAGTAGCGGAAAGATAGAATATTAGACCCTAGGAGCTGAGTGAAGAAAGGCTACAGAGGATACTCAGAAATAGATTTCCTAGGTAGCCCTAGGCTGAAGTACATTATTAGAGACATATTATGCAAAGTATTTCTTTGGAAGTAGTGCAGCTTATTTCAGCTGGTCTGATCCAGCCATTGTCACCAATGCAAGTTTTGTCACTTAGGAATACCTAATTCTGCTAGAGCAAATGTGCTAATCAGACTCCTTTTTAATTTCTGTCTTCCTCCTCCTTTGTGGGGGAATTTAAATTCAAGATTAAAGTTTAAAATTGAAGGATGTCTATTTAAATTGGGATTGAAAGCGAGCATGAAGATGAGAAGAGTTAGCATTGTAGCTCTGAGGTAAGTTTGTTACTAGTGAGATTGAGCTCTTCTGTGAGCAACTGCGTGGTCTTCAAGATGAATAGAATTGTGCCAAAGCTTTTTATTCCAGTGGGTGTCACTAAGGTGGGACTCGCATAAGGATTGAAAATAAATTATTTACTGGAAAAACTGCTGTATCAATTTGTTGGTTTCACATAATGGCATAGTGAAAAAGCTTCTGAAATACAGGAAACCTAGTAGTTTCTAGTTATTACATAGGACAGTTTAAAATGGCAATGAATAGTGAAACAGATTCTGCTTTAGCTTTGTGCTTAGGGCTGTTTTATTGGGGAAGCATTTTTTTCCTCTTGGGCTTTTGAACAAAGATTGCTGCAAGATTTTCATAAATAAATTATTCTACAGTTTTAGCCAATACTCTAGGTGGGGTTTATCCTTCCTTATTCTTTTTAATTTTTGTCAAACCCAGTAACTGCTGCTGTTGGTTTGTAAAATGTGTTACCATTTTTGACAATCTTATGATTTTTCTTCAGAAAATTACTTTTGATCAAATAACTTCAGCAATAAAAGATAGGTTTGACATCAAAAGATGTGCATTAGAAATAAAAACCTAGAGAAGAAGTAAGAGCTAATAGTATGAGAGAAGAATGCTGGGCTTTCCTCCTTTTGATTGCTACTTTTCTGTAATACAGTATTTAACTAATTTGGGGTTTTCTTAAACTACTCTGCTACAACTCCGAAAATAATCTTGTTTCATTTTTGTCCTATTTTCAGCTATATTCTCGTTGTTGGTGCTTCACTTGATGACTTTTAAGTTTAAAATTTGTTTTGCCTGTTCTACAGTATGAATGTATACCTAGCCCATTGTTTTGGATGAAAAATGCTAACAGTTACAAAGCTCTTCAGTGAGGCAAATTTGTATGGTGCCCGTGATCATTGATATAGTAAATGTTACAAGTCTTTGTTGGAAGGTTAGATGCTTTAATTGTTCCAGCTTTCTTTTGCTATGTTGTTTTTGGTCATTGTGTTAGTCAGCAATAATGGGCATGTGAAGAAGTTTTAAAGGAGGTGGTTTTTATTTAGATACTGCTTTCTAGTGCCCGCTTTTGAAGTTGGTAGTTTTTCTGTGTCTCAGCTGTGAAGGCCACATGTTAAACACTTAAAAATCCATACTTTATGTGGTCCAAGCTTATCTTTTCATTTTCCTGCTCTTATATTTCTACTTTCTCTAAAGTGTTGGTACTAATCTTTACCCGATTCCACAGTGAGCCATTCATGAGCTAAACCAGCTGGTATGAGACATGCTCTTCTGAGGAGGAAGGAAGCAAATTGAAGTGCTTTTAGACATAGCATCCTCGGTCTCCTTGCCATGTGGTCCCCTTTAGCTGAACCCCACAACCTATGCTACCTCAAAATAAAAGTGTCATACTGGAAAGCCATAGTTTTGTAGAGCCATATAAAATGGGGTTTATTACAATATTAATTTAAAATACTAATTGAAGGGATTTGAAATTTATAGCATCACATGAACTTAGCTTAAAATTTAGTTACATTCATCTATGCTTAAGACAAATGTAATTATACTTGCTTTTTGGAGTAATATGTTGATATCTCTTATTTTGGTTATCTTTAAATTCATCTGAGCATTGAGCAAAAACCAAAAAAAAACCCAAAAAAAAACCCCCACAACTAACTAAGAAAAAAACCAAAACAACAAAATCCACAACAAACCAGCCCAATTTCATGGCCCCTCAGACTCCTTATGTTCAGGATTTTTCTTGAGAAAACTTATTTTTTAAAATATTTTTTCCCTTAAAACTTAAAACTGTGCTATGAATTCCCAGCATATTTTTCTTGTATCTTACAGATTTATTTTTTAACTATTGGATTCTTAAATAGATGTTCCACAGAACTGAAGAGAAATTGCAACTGAAACCATAAGCCTATAAGAAAAGTTATATAAATGGACCTGTAGGGTCTCGTCAGAGGAACTGGGGAAACTGTGTCCTTCTGATATAGAATATCTATCGTATTATTTGTAGTTGCAGAAGCAAAGGTGTAGTGTTTGATGCATATTGACCTTCTATTCATTCTTTGATTGTGCTGAATTTTTAAAATAAAATCTTACTCTTAAACGTGTAACTTTTCTTGAGTGCTTGCATCTGTAAGGTGGTTCCGTCCTTCTTCCTGCCCTGTAGTTTCATTAGTCTGCAAAGCTACAGAGGTTGTTTTTGTCACTATGCTGCAGTAGCACTGAACATTAATTAATTAATTAACCAAGACTATCAAACTGAGTTATCGCTATAACAAGTGGAATGTTTGCAGTTTAAGTAGAATCAAACATTTTATGTTCTCCTCTGCTCCATAGCATAATTTAAAATGAGAACATCCCTGTCCTTGTCCCTTTATAACAAAGAGTTGGGAAATCGTGTTTAAGGGGGTTTTGTCATCACGCGTTATTGAAAATCTTCTAAAATTACTTCAGAATTAAATTTCTATAGAAATGTGATTAAAAGATTAGGGCTTAATTTAAATTTTACATTCACAAAACACATTTCTGCAACTTAATTCTGTTCTGGCAAAGCCTACGATATTTCTGTAGTTTAAGATTTGCAAATTAAACCACGTTTCACATTTTAAGTTTAGAGAAAGCCTGCAGTCTACAAACAGTATTTTATTCTAGTTCATGTAAGCAAAAATTAAAGTAACTTGTTTGCATTGTTGTTCTTGAACAATGCGGAAGGAAAACAAAGAGCTTCAAAACTTAGTGCTGATTTCAGACTGGTCAAATTCAGTAGGTGCTCTTTTACTTTCTCTATTCAGTGGTAATTTCCTTTCCTATCTTTGGATACAAACTTACTGGATTTCTATCACCTAGGCTACTCAGCATCCTAAATTGTCTACCCTTGATAACAGCTGCTGTGATGATTTGGGGAGCAGTTTAGTGGTGAGGTAAAATAATTCATGAGGCAGATGGAATGTAGGAAGCCAATAAAGGTGACTGCTTGGCTTCATCACTTGGAGATATTTGGAGAAGTCTGGTATTTTCATCACTCCTCCTCCCCCTTATAACCCTACTTTACATCTCCTGACTTCCTTATGTAATGAAGGAATGACATAGGAAACTTGACTGTGCACAGATATAAATACATTTGATATATACACACAAAAAGGAGGTTCAGCTTCATAGAAATATAATTTGGCAGGCTGAGAAAGCATTTCTTACAGTATGGGTAAAGTGTGACGGAAGGTTTAGACTGTGGTCAGCAGTACATTGGGAAATGAATAAGGGATTCAGCGACTTTGGCAGATGATCTAGTTTTTGCATATTAAGTAAGGGGATTTCATCAAGCAACTTTACAAAATCCACTTAAAATATTAATACCAAGCTTCTCAAAACCCTATGGGCTGTGGGGCAATTTGAAAAGATGAATTTTTGTTATTACAGTTTGAGCTTTGATTTCATAGCCTGAGAAAGCAAATTCCCTGGAATTTTCCTGAGCTGGGACATACCATCTCTAGCAAGTCAAGTTTGGCTGTCGTCGGGACGTGCAGCAGGAGGCATTCCTGCAGCAATTCACACTGCTGCTTTTTGGCTGCTTCTGTTCAACTACTTCTCTGTTCTTTTTCTCTCAGCCCATACAAGGTCACTCGTGGTGGCCTGTCTCTTGCTTAGGAGGGCAGTGTATTGCTAAATATGCTAGGCAGGGCTGCAAGGTCGAGATGTGAATGTAGGGATTTCTCCTGGAGTAAATAATGAGCAGGAAATTGATTTCTTCACACCCCCCCCCTCATCATATGCTCTCTGTGTCAGAACTCTAGATGCGAATACACACTGCATGCTTATACAAGAAAAGGTCGTTACTCTTATTAATGGTTTTGGAAATACATGAATTAAAGCCACTTGAAGAACATTTTTGAAAATCTGTTAAAAAAATCCGCTTTGACTAATTCTGTAAGCCTGGAATGTATTAGCCATTGTGATAGTCAACTTCCAGTGTTCAGGGTTTTGTCGTGTGTTAGAGATTAACCTATTTCATGTGGACTCATGACTCCAATTCTTAAAGTCTTGCTGACAGCACAAGTTTTGAAACTAGTTCAGAAAATTAAGTAAGTTTGTATAGTAGACTTTTGACAGTGGATTTCTATTAATTTTCTTCCTGACTAAACCTGAGAGATTGAGCATTTATTATTTTAAAGATATCACATGATAATCAGAAATAAAATGTAAAACTTTCTCTGTATTATGGGTCAAGATGAAAATACATCAACAAAGACCATCTTCAAACAAAAGACCCAAATGAGATTATTAGGTTAAGGAATTTGTATAGGCCTGTTTTATCTCGTGTAATTTTTCACATTTTAAAAAACCCAATAAATGACTCACAGTTTATTAGCTCTTGCAAACAGGGTTTCTAATTTTGCAAATAGAAAGCTGACGGTCTTTTTTGCTCTTTTACAGATGGGGATGGACAAAGTGAACATTTATTACCAGTCTGTGAAGATAAAACATGTCAAAAAAGTGCCATCTACTTAACTAAGCTAGGATTGGATCAGGTATTGTGAGTTTGGAATTGCAAAGACAAAAGAAAATACTGGACTTCATGAAATTATATGAGCTAGGGAAATTATTTTTCAGGAAAGAAGAATGAAACTTGCTCACCTGTAATTATTGCGTATAAAAGACTTCTATTTATTTACTTATGTATTAGCTATCGAAAGAAATACGGGATTGGTGGAAGAGGTTACATAGCTAGAATTCAATACAGTAGATAGTTCTGCTCAAGAAAGTCATGGGTATTTCTGATGAGTCGCTTTCTTGACAGCAAAACACTTCATTCTAAGCACCCTAGCTGCCTTAGCACTAGATGTTTTTACAAGGTTTGTGTTGAGTTGGAAACAGATCTAATTAATGCAAATAAGTTTCCTCAGTTTAAGCTAAAGAGTTATCGTAAAGAAAAAAAATATATGTATACTACATATATAGACACACATAAATCAAGTTGAACCAGTCTACACCTCCTACCCCTTATTTCTGCTGTGTCTTTGTTACTAAGTAAATTTCCAGATGGTATATGAAGACTTGTTTAGGCTATACACGTTCAGGACAGGACTAGGTTTCTATTTCAGCTCATTTGTTCACAACATTACTTGTTTTGCAAGACATGGTCATGATTCTTGTAATAGATTACTGTATGTTAATTTATTTTAAAGTGTGTGCTAATCTGTTTTTTGTATTTATAGTGCCCTGTTTTATAATAAAGTTACAGCTTACAGTAAATTAACCTAACACTTGTTTGATGCCTTAATAAATGTTTTTACTCAATTCCTATTTATTAATATGAACCTAAAGGCCAAGGTGACCTGTAGAGTACTTGATTATAGTTGACAGCAAAACCCAGTGTAGTGTACTTGCAGAAATTCATACTCTATGCCATACATAATGAGGTTATGAATTACTGATTATTCCTTTACTGACAAAAGTAAAAATCTTGTGTGTAAGTAGTATCCTCTCTGATCTGTATTTCAGAATTTATAGGTGAACATGGTGTTTGCTGAAGGAACGTCATATATTTTGATAAGGTGCTTCTTGCTACAGCCTGCAGGCCAAGTTTATAGTGCAGATGTTCTTTCTCATTTAAAAAATGAGAATTTCTACAACACAGGCTATAGCAAACTTTACTACTAGTGAGAAAGTAATTCTGTATTGGAAAGGAAAACTTGCAGTTACCAGTCAGTTGAGGAAGTATAAGTAGGATGGAATGTACCATCTGTGTAAGAAAGAGTAAGTAACTCTACATTTGGTGTTGTATCTCTTTCAGCCTTCTAATCTCGGCATCTCTGTTCTAAGAGATGCAAGTTTTCCTGTGCATGCTGTTTGATTGTTTGCAGATTGTGGTTCTGGTTTTTATTACATCAATTCCCTGTGAATGCAGAATAGAGACAATGGGTTATAGTGTTGCTGGAAACACAGTGTAACAGCAGAGTTTGATTTACAGATGATAGCCTTTGTGTAAAGCAAGCGGATGCTCAGTTCATGATACTTCCATTGCTTTCTGGTCGAAGGGGAGAGCACAGACTTTTGCTAAGCATGTTACACTGGTTATACTGCTGGAACAGGCTGCTTATATTTCACTGTTGAGTAGTTGGGGTGCTCTTATGTCAAAAGACAGCTGCTCCTTAGCTCTAAATTTAGTTCGTTAGTCATGATAATATAAGTAAAAGCCATTTGAGTTTTTCTGCTCAAGTACATTTAAGACAAATATTCTCAATGAAAGTAATTTCAGTGTGGAAAATCAACCAGACACATAAAGCTTGTACCCCTGAGAGATCAAAGCTATTACTTTAGAGTAGTGGAAGACCGGGCAGTGTGCTGTATTCTCTGTTCATGGTAGGTTCCTAGAAGGAAGTGATGTAGTAGTGGCAGAGGAAGGTGTGGGACAATTTGCATGCTATCTGAATTTTCCTGAAGTAGAGTCTTCTATTGTAATCTGCTCTGAAGTAACATTGCATGTAGACAGTCTGTCTGTTTCTTCATTATTTTGGTTTTTTGATAGAGGTCAACTAATTATAAATACATCAAAATTTTAACATACTACTTTTGATACTCATCAATATATTTAGCACTTATATTTAATTTAGCAATTTCACTCTGTAGTTTCAATTTTTAAATAATTTCCAAGATAATGACATTTGAGTTAAAAATTAGCAGCCAAATATTGTCACTTCATTTCTAAAAATGCAGAATCCATCAGATTCTCATCCTACTAAAAAAAAAGTATTAGAAATATTAAGAGTTATCTAGAAACTTTAAAGCAGTTTTCCCTGCATATTTCCCTGCAAATTTCCTAAAGCTTGCTGGAATGTGTAGAATAGAACTTCCTTACACAGCTGGTGAGGGAGCCAATGAGGGAAGGTGCCCTCCTGGATTTTGATTCTTGGGGAAGTAAAGAGGTGGGTCACTAAAACTGCCACCTTGGACTTCGGGAGGGCAGACTTTAACCTGTTCAGGAGACTGATTGACAAAGTCCCTTGGGAGGCTGTGCTGAAGGGCAAAGGAGTCCAGGAAGGCTGGACATAGTTCAAGAAGGAAGTCTTAAAGGCACAGGAGCAGTTGTTCTACTGTGCCAAAAGATGAGCCATCAGGGAAGAAGACCTGGCCTGGCTGAGCAGAGAGCTTTGTCTGGAACTCAGGAGCAAAAGAATTTATGGCCTTTGGAAGAAGGGGCAGACCTCTCAGGAGGAGTACAAAGATGTAGTGAGGCTGTGCAGGGAGAAAATTAGGAGAGCCAAAGCCCGACTAGAACTCAACCTGGCTGCTGCTGTTAAAGACAATAAGAAGTGTTTCTATAAAAACATCGACAACAAAAAGAGGACTAGGGAGAATCTCCATCCTTTATTGGATGCAGGGGGAAACATAGTGACAGGGGATAAGGAAAAGGCTGAGGGGCTTTTTTTCCTCCAAAAGGATTGTCAGGCATTGGAACTGGCTGCCCAGGGAGGTGGTTGAGTCACCATCCCCAGATGTGTTTAAAAGCCATCTAGATGTGGTGCTTGGGGATAGGGCTTAGTGGGGACTTGGTAGAGTAGGGTTAATGGTTGGACTCGATGCTTTTAAAGGCCTTTTCCAACCCTGATGATTCTATGATTCTATATTTTTAGAATGACTTTTTAATTAAAAATGACAGTATGAAATGGCATGCCATAATGACTTGTTCTGGCATAACTTTTTAAAAGAATTATATCTATAATACTCTTTTCTTGCACTCTGACTCATCTAGAGGTGGTGGAGCTTTTCCTTCTAAAACATTTTATCTTTCCTATTCTGAAGCAGGGGAAAATATCAGTATCTTCATTCATATATCTGCAGTTTTTCCCCATGTGTTGCATGTTTCATTCAGGTAGAAATCTATTCAAACATGTTATTGGAAGTGAAATGTTTTAATTTTATTGAATTTGGTTATTTTGAGATCAGATGACCCAGCTATGACTAAATAAGTTAAACATCATGAGAAATGATAAATGGAAACTTCTGCAGCAGCAGACTGGGATCAATTCCTTTTATTTATTTGAGGGAAACAATAATGAGCCCTGGTGGTGTTTCACCAAGGGGACAGTATGCCCTGTGGAACAGGTAGGTAATTGTAGGGAATCTATGGGAAACTGAGACTTTGAAAGTCTATCCTTGAAAAAACAGAAGGTGCTATATATTCTTTATTTCTGTTCAGTTTTTGTTGTAGGGTTTTATTGAGGTTGGTTTGTTGTTTTGGTTTTTTTAGTTAAGAGTGTAGCAAAGAATTCCAGTGTTCACGGTGGGGTGTTGGTTTGCTTTAAAGCAACTTACTGTTCCCAGACCTGAAAAATCACACGTTAGATTACCATCTTAAAAAATATATTTTGCCTACAGTCACTGAACCTGATTCTGTCCTTCTTGGTACTTTGTTGTGACATTTGATGAAACCAAATCAAGAACAGTTAACGCAGTTCCATAGTAGCGTATGCTGCATTGGGATGAAGTGCTTAACAATCAGAAATACACATCTGTAGAATTTGTGGTACTAAAACTTAGGCTGTGAAGAGGCGTGCGATGGCATGTCAGGATTTGCAGTTGGTCCACCAAGATCTTATTTGATGTCTGCCAGTCTACAGTATGTTTCTTATGATGTCTTTGGCTACTGGATGGCTACTGGAAAGCCAAGCAGATCTAGGAGAATTATTTCAAGGATTAAAACCTTTCACCATAGGTTTTAACTTATTCAATAATTCTATCTTTGTAAGTATTAGAAATATCTCAGATAAATTTTCTTATTTGGGATGATAGAGCAAAAGTGTAAGCCAACAAAATACATGAGTGACTTAAGGAGATACGGACCTACTAAAATTTTAAAAGAATGAGAATGTTTCCATAGCAACAGAAGAATTGCTGCCAGAACTGAAGTAGAATCCCATACGGTGTTTCAGTTTGTGGCAGGTGTTAGGACACCTCAGATTTCTTTAAATTCACCTGCAATAGTTACAGACTAATTTTCTAGCTGATTTAGATCTCTCATCTAGATTCTGAAAATTAGACTGAGCTCTCCCTGAAAAATGTTTTAAAGTCCCTGGTACTGTTGTAGAACCCCTACACATTACAATATTCTTAGAGATGACTGATCTTTCTTTTAATTTTGCAAGTATTCAGTGTGATTTTGCGTTTGTTTCCTGAGGCAAATGATATTATTTTAGTCCCTTCATTTGAGAGTTTCATTGTTGGCTAGATGATTCTTACAACCTTTCCCTGTACAGTAGAAAGATTATAGCTTTATTCTTACAAATCTAACAGCTCTGAAGTAGAACACAGCAGTGCAGCCTACAGCAAACTACAGGTCTTTGTGGTCTCATTCTGTAGGCTGGAGAGCTGTGTGACAGCATCGATTACCAGCTACAGTTGGTCAGCAGAAGCAGTTTTTCCTTGTTCCCCTGTAACAGTTTAGAGAGGGGGATTGCAGCTGCTATAATTTTAATAAATCTCCACTTACAAAGTCCTTTAATACATTTCTAAGTTGTTTGTCTTTCTCAAAGCAGCTCTGGGGCAGTGAGCCACCTTCCAGCACTGAAAATGTGAATTTTACTGCTTTGGTTACTTTTTGCTATGTTGCTAAAACAATGTTGCAGATGGTCGCATTTTGAGCTGTGAACACCGTAAGTTAATGGTTTTATGTGTAGGTAATTTACTTACTTTGTTTTTATGCAGTAGTGGCCGCTCAGCTGTATTACAGGATACAGGTGACCTTCATACTCCCTGAAAGCCTAATGCATCCTGATACCATGGGATTTATTTTTGGTGTGCAGCTGAACTCCAGTACAAGTGTACAGTAGAGGGGAAGCCCCCAGGGAGAGGACTTCTGTTGTTGTGGCCGGTCCTTTCCGGCCACTTTCTACATGGATGGGATAGTGTTTGTCAGGGAAAGGAGGAGAAACCCTGGCATTTCCAAAAAGCATATTGGCCAATAGTGGGCTACCAGTTACCAACTGCTTTCTGACAGCTGGCTCCCTGCCTGTGTTAGGTGGTCTGGAAGTGGGCACCTGGCTGGATGGGGTTTTTGTGCTTCACAGGTTTCTGACCATAGTTTTAAAACTGGAATGTGGTAACCCCATGCTTTTGGCTCAAAGACCTGCTAACAGGCTTTGGAGCAAGAGAAATGCTTTCCCTAACGGATAGAGGAATGTGGACTCTGAAAGAAATGAGGCCTTTTTGAGTTAAGTGGGATAAGTGCAACTAGTTTTAGATTTTTCTCAAGTACATGAGGTTTTTTCAGAATTAAATAGATGCTGTTTTCACAGGGCAGTAAAGCATTCTCTCTTCTGCTTGTTAGAAAGCAAATATTTGAAAAGCTTGAAAACAAATCTCCAAGCACTTAGAGATATTTTTCTTATTTTAGCCTACAAAATCATTAATTGAAGGAGTAAAAATATCTATGTAAATGTTTTAAGTGATTATATTACTGGTGCTATGCAATGGAATTTAACAGAAAGGGAAGAAGTAAATATTTTGATTTCTCTGAATTTTATGTGTTAATTTACATTTTCTTTCAGATACACTCATTCCATTTTTCTGTCCGTTTCTTTATCTGAGCTAGGTAACAGAAATAATCTGATAAGAGAACCGCAAAAAATAGCTTTGTGTGTCCTCATTATACCCACCTATTTCTATCTTAAAGGGGAAAAAAAATTAGTTTTAGTCTTTTTCCTATTAATATAGTTAACAGCAAACATGAAACTTGAAATAATTGTCTGGATTATCAAATGCAAAAGGAGGAGATATACATTACTGACAAACACATTTTCATTTTTGCCCTCTGTACTGAAATATATGTCCCGAGGCACGTGGACAATTAATCTTGCTTTACATTCCACAGCACTGCCTTTTTTAATAGAAATATACAGAAGCAGTTTCACCAAAAGTGCGGCTTACTCTGAGTTTAAACTGTCAGAGTAAGTTAGGTATGGTGCTAGAGTGTGCTCTAGTTACACATCAGACAAGACTGATGTTTCTGAAACGTTGTGCAGCTGCTGTTAGACAAATTCCCTCGAGTGGTTCAGCGGGATGGATGAATCCTGCTCTGCAGCGTGTGCGGGGATGATGCTTGGTAGCAATAGGTGGTGTTTCTGGTTTGTTCACCTGTTGTTTTATATCTCAACATTTCATTGTTGACGTTATAATTGTAAAATTGCTTTCTATGAATCACTCTGAGTAGAGCAAAAACAGAATACAAATTTGGGTTTGTGCCTAAAAATTCATTTTTCCTTTTTTTTTCTGTAAAATACTGCTACCATGCATGGGAACATTTAGAAAATATATGATGGATGTAATTGGATTTCATCACAATGACTGTGTGAATGATACCGTGTAAAGTAAAAACTACATCATATTTCATGGTTCTGATTTCAATCAGTGTTTTTCAAAATTACAGTATTTTGCAATAATACTGCTTCATCTGTCTTCTGCATAACACCTAAGTGCTCAGAAATCTGGGCCTCGGAAAAATTTCCATCAGGTTAAGAGTCATTTTCTTATTTTCTATTTCTTAGATTTTTCAAAACCAAGCAGCTAACAGTAACTAAATATGCATGCATATGGGTTTTTTTGGGGTGGGGAGCAAGGTTCAAAGTCTGTTTGATTGTATGTTTACTTTCAACTCTGACTTTTTCATCCAGAATGTCGTAGATCGTTGCAGTTCAAATGTCATCACTTACACAGGCAGACATGCACTAAGTATATGCAGTGTCTGGCAGAATTATTCCAGGCTTTTAAGCCATCTGTGATATCCAAACAAAATCGACCTTAGTGCATATTTTTAAAAATAATTGGGGGGGGCTTCTCTAATATGCATGTGGTTTTATGTAGTCTCGAGTGACTGCCCCTCCTGTCGCCCACAATTGCCACATGGCAGGAGCATTGTTGATTACTGGTTTGTGTTAGTGAGGGAGTCTCTGCACAGCAGGAAATGATGCTGTCAGTGATCTCATTCTGGTTCCTGAAATAGCTAAATTAAAGCTTGTATGAGAGACATTGTAAACTGCTGTTAAGTGCTTTTGATGTGGGTGATAGTGATCCTTTAAGATGTCACCCTTCGGTCCTCTTGAAGGCATTGTCTGTTAGTTGACATATAAAATTACTTCTGGCTTTAAAAGTGGTACTGAATTTTTCTGTAGCATTGAAACGTTAACCCTGGTACTTCAGCTTCATACCAACTTGTGAAATTACTTTGATTTTAATTAAGATAAATTCCTATTTAGCACCTTCGCAGCACTTTGTGGAAAGTAAATGCAGATATATTCCATTTCTTGTCCTGGAGACATTATACTTTGCATTTCTTTTGTACTTTCCATTTGATACTGTAATCTTAATTTCTTATCACACAGTTCAGTATCTGGTGCTGCTGGGGAGATAGGAGGAGAATTGAAGCTCTTGAACTTCTAAATATCCATGAATAATAGAATCATTCAAGCTGAAATGTACTGTAGGAGATCTAGCCTTCTGTTTTAAGCAAGGGCAACCCTGAATTCAGACCATGTTGTTTAGAGCTTTGTCCAGTCAAACTTTGAAAATCCCCAATGACAAAGATTCTGCAACTTCTCAGGGCCTCTTTGCTAATTCAATTTGTTTATGTCTAGTTGGAACCTCCCTTGTGTCCACTGTCTTTTGTTTTTCTGCGGTGAAGCCAGGCTCTCTACTGAGATACATCTGTCACTTCCTTGGATGTATTGGAAGGCTGCTTATAGGTCCCCCCAAGCCTTCTGTTCTCCAGGCTGAACAAGCCCTGTGCCTTCAGCCTGTCCTTTGAATAAATATTCAATGTGTGACCATCTTCATGACCCTTCTCTAAACACACTCAATATTCTCAAATCTCTTGAACCTTGGGGCACAAAACTGGACACAGAATCCAGATGCAAACTAACAAGTGCTGAATAAAGAGAAATAATCACTCTCCTCAGTCAGCAGGAGCATAGGCAGCAGTCACAGTGCAGTGTGCTGGTTTGCTGTCGCAGCTGCCACATTCGGCTTGAGCTTACTGTTCACCAGGACCCAGCTTTTTTTTGGGAGAGATGCAATAGGCAGCATTACAGCTGGAGGAGGGATGCGGCCTTGTTAATTTTGTGGACAGCGCCAAATTGGGGGATGCTACCAATACACTTCAGGACAGGATGAACTGATCCTGCCTATTGCTTGCAATTCCAAGAAAAACAAGGGGAGTCAGGGTCTAAAGGCCCTGATGGTTTGGGCTTACCTGCATTTAAGGATTAGTACAGACTTCAGGCAAGCCTGAATTTCAGCGATGTTGTTGCTGAATATCTCCATGCACTGGATACATTCCAAAACAGACATCCTTTATTCTTACAACCTTCACGTATTTTTTTTGCTGTTATTATTCTTCCAGAATAATTTAGGGCATAGAAAAGACTTAAAATTAATCTTTTCATTTGGTGATGGACTTGGAAAGTAATCCTTATTTCCTCTTTGGAAATTTGTAAATGGTTAAGAATCCTTATGCAGTAAAGAAATGTCAGCTGTTCTAAATAGAATTAGGTTGTTTAAACAGATAAATTGGAATTCCTTACCTAGCTGTTCTTTTTGTTTGTTTTGTTTACAGTGGATTCCAGTCTTGCAAGACTTCAGGAATAAAGACACACTTTGGGGCTTTGTACCATATCAGAATGACAAATCTTCAACAGAAATTTCATTTCCAATTACACTACATATTGGAGATTACAATATGGATGGCTACCCAGATGCTCTTGCTATACTAAAGAACACATCTGGAAGGTAGTGTATATATAAACCTAGACATAGACTATCAAATGTACATTCAGTCATCAGTCATACAGTTTACTGGTTTTAGTGCATCTCATTCATTTTATCAAGTGAACAAGACTTTTGATCTCTGCTAAATGTTTTCCCTCGTTAAAAGGTATGCACTTATATGGTATATACAGAATGCATAGTAGTGTAGGCTCAGACTGGGACTCTCGGCAGGGAACTGCACCAGGGAGTGAAGTGTTAGTTACCATTTTAGGTCTCCTCCCAGATCACAGGACCTGATTCTCTCTCTCTTTCCTTTCCCAAATCACCTTCTGTAAAATCCTGACCTGAGTTTTTGGTGTTGGCTAGTAACACCAGGCTGCTGAGAGTCAGGGAACCTGTGCTGTGCTGTCACGTAGAGTGAACGCTGACTGATGAAAAATGCAGTAGTGTTTTGCCCCTTTAGAGAACTAGGAAGTTTAGACACATCTAATAGCTTACCAGTAATTTTATATTGTCCAAATTGAGCTGAAAATAAGCTTCATCAGTGTAGGTTTTCTCCACTCCACCTTTTTTTTTTTTTCTTTTTCCCCCTTCATTACTTGCTTTTCCGATACTCTGTATCTGTACCATCTGGTGTTAGGTGGGAGAGGGTATGTAGTGATGCTCACAGGAAAGCTATTGTACACTGAAAAGTTAGTGATCCACATAACAGTTGACCTGAGTAGATTCACGCCCGTGCTGTTCTGCACACAGCACTTGGCTGCAGGATAAACTCAGCCAGCTAACCGTAGCGGAGAAGCCTGTAGGCAGCTCTCACTTGGCACCCACTGATGTTACTACTGTCATGTCCTTGTCTTTACCTTGAAGTAAAGCAGCACGTTTTCATCTGAACATCCTTTTCCTTGACAGTAGAAATGATGAATAGACTTGTTTACTTCTATGAAAAACTTAAAAGAGTTTTAGACACCATAATGCCAGTGAACCTCTCTACAGACAGGATACGCACAGCATGCTGTGCCCTGACTAGAGGTCTGTCTGATGTTGCACGACTCGTGTTTTCCAACATCTGAAGACATGGAAGATTATCTATGCTATCCCTTTTTTTCACCCTCATGTTATTGCTTGTAAAAGGTATATTAATCAATACCTTGTGGAGTCTCAACATCTTTTTTACTGGGATCTATGACAAATACTTGCACTACTGCTTTAGAAGGCAAAATAAGTCTCTCTTACAGGTGTATTCATTATCCTCTTCTGTATGGTGCTTTGGATGAGCTTGGGTGTAGGTTCATAGCCTGAATTAATATTCAATAAGGAAAATAACTGAGGAGCTCACTTTGGTGCTTAGAACAGTATAGAGACAGAATTCAGTCAAAGAAGTGAATTCAGATCCTCTAGTGGTTGTCTAAAAATGAGTCACCCACTGACATTTTTTGTGTTTGAGTTCTTCAGATGCTGACACATACTTAAAAATGACCCAGTTTGAAGAGTTATGTGCTTGTATTCAGCCTACGTGATGTGATTCAGAGAGAAGGCAGTGAGCAGCTGAGCTCTGTCTCTGTACCTCTGAGCCTTAAAATAACTAGCACAGCAGCTGTTTATATTCAGATATGGCAGAGGAGAAGGAGGTGATGCTGTTACTGCCCAGAACTTGCACAGGCAAAGTTAAAGCACTGGGGCCCTGAATGTCAGGTTTTTTTATTCCATAGCCTTGCTTATTCAGGAGTTTGTATCTTCTGTTCAGCAGTCAATGGAATAAAGGCTGTAAGCACTCTAGTGAGCAGACTAGAACCAAAGTTTTCCCTTTTCCATAGAAAAACCATGACATCTAAACTGTAAAGTTGTTCTTGTCTTTTACTTAAGCCCCACAAATACTGTGTTTTGAGCTGTACTATAGGCTACCTTCTAGTGTGTATAGTCATACATTTCAGAAGGACTTCATGAAGGTTTATGGAGTTCAGAAGTTTATTTGAAGTTATTTTATGTTTTAAGATTCCTAGGAGCCTCTCTCTGGCTGGTGTATAATTATCCCAATGTAATATTATATAAAAGTTTTCAATAGTGTGTAAATAGTTACTCCTGTAAAGCCCAGGAAGTTACCTATGTCTCATTGCAATGAATTACTGTGATACACTTTTATCTTTGTTCTCCTTGCTTCTGAAATGGTGTGTTTATCCAACTGGGTGCATCTTAAAGGTCTGACTTCAAAGTTGAGTGACACAGTAAGGCATAAGGATTGAAGACGGTGGCAGATGATCTGACAAGTTATTAAAAGGGAAGTTCAGAGAGCTGAGGAAGTCTGGCAAAAAAAAGTGTAACTAAGCTAAAACTTAAGGAATATGTTAACTCTGTATTTCCAGTGCTTGTAGAAAAGTGATGGAAACAGACTCTTTGTACTTAGGGATGGGAATGGAAGTCACTTTTCCTTTGCATCCACTATGAAATGTCACTTTCAGAGTAATATTAATTCATTGTTTTTATGAGACTTAAGCAAATATTTTCTTTTAAGATGTGTAACTGGGTCACAGAGTGGAGAGAATTAAAATAGTCTGGGAATTAAATTAAAGGAGCTTCTTAAATTAGAGCAAATTAAAATGAAAACCTTATTTAATTGATTTTAAACACTTCTGGATCAAGCTGTTTGTTTCTTTCTCTGAAGCCTTTCATGCTACATCTATAGACTTAAATTCAGTGATTGATTACTCTGATTAAATGATAAAAGCATTTTTGTAAACTCTTGACCTCAATCTGTACTATAGGCTGCAAGGCATAGCTTCTTGTTGCTGTCTGTAACTTGAAGAAACTAAAGGAGGCAGAAACCATTGTATTTATCTGTAAATATAGTGATACGTGATAATGGAAGTATATGATTAAAAACAAATATATGTTTTCAGATCAAACCCTTAAAAATACCTACGAAACACTGAAATAGAGACATGATAGTTAGGAATAATGTTGGTTTCCTGTCCTTCCAGGTGACTAAGTCAGGAAAATGATAAATAGCTTCAAGTATTCACAGAACTGTCATAAGATTACACTGTTTCATCTCCTGCCCTATCCTTTTGATTTCAAATAACAGTGTGTAATATTCTGACAGCATGGAGACATTCTGTAACAACAACAACCAAAAGGAATCCCACTTGTGGTTGCAAGTGTGGTAGGGGTTTGAACCCAGAGACTCAATAAATTCCAGCAGGTGAAGATGCTAAATTCACAGTCAATTCTTACATATTTATCTGTCCATTATGAATTCTTTTAACTTCTGATTTGAGTCAAAACCTGCATATTAGAATTCCAGTCCACAGAGTTTCCTTTGGGCTAGATACATACATGAATTTTTCTTCCCTCTAGCTATGACTCTATTAGAATCGTATATGTATGTAGAATGATAATAGGTAAAGGGATTTTATCAGTAGTTATTAATTGGTTCATCTCTACTGCCTGTTTTAAGTAAATGTATTCAATTTTTCCCATGCTGTTATTAAATTGACTCTGGTAACATCGAAAGTGTGACTGTTGCATATGAGTCTATAAACACCTATCTTTCTCCGCCTAATTAAATGAAACAAATTTTGTTTAACAACTTGTTTCCAAATTAGATGCTAATAATTGGTATCTTGCACTACAAACATAATCTAAGGAATCTTTTTTTTTTCCTCTCAATTATGCTTTTATTCAAAATGAATGTTTCTCCCTGGTGAAGTTGGAAATGCAGTATTTCTCTGACATTGTTGATGAATAAAAGTAAAGACTGAAACTTGGAGATAACAAACAACTGGATATAGACAGTTGATTGAAAAACTTCTGTACTTCCATAATACATTTTTAGAAAGTTTTCCGGGTATTCAAGCTCAGTTTTAAATTGATGTATATGTATTTTCCTTTTATATAGGTGTACTTGAAAGGACTCTTAATTGACCAAATTATCTTCTCATAAATCATTGTTAGTAGTCACTTGTCAGAAGTAAGGTTAGAGGATGTCTTTTAAATGTAGGAATGATGAACACCATGTAATTAAGCAAATCTGAAAAACCAGAGGCAAATTCAATTATTCTGAATGTCTGGACTAAGATATGAGTCATTTAGATGTCCCCTGTATAACTGTAAAATAACTAGCCTAAAACTGACAGAATGAGAGATATATGAAGTTAAGCAGTAAATATTTAATTCCAATTGCAAAGAAATATGTTAAAATAAAACTGACGTAAGTCTTCAGTCTTTCTTTGGACTTAAGCCTTGCTTAAAGTTATTCAGCCTTATTAAATTTAGCTTTGCTGCATAGATGACTTACATCAGAAGGATCCAAACTGTAGACAACTCTGTACTTTATTGAGCATCAGTCTTAGTTCAGGATTCATTTGCTCTGCCTCTTCTCAGTATTTAAGCCAAGCTGTTCAATATTGACTAATACACATTTGTGTAGTAGTTTACCACTGATTTTAAGGTTTTATTATTGTAACTGTGTCTACCTTTATGTGTTTTCCAGCAGGCTTTCAGTAACATTGTTTTGTCATTTTAAGGATGCTGGTGATTTTGTTGTTGTTGTTGTTGTTACAGGGAGATTTTTTTCTGATGGTATTACTCCTCAAAACTTGCTTCAAAATAACAGGAAGGTCATAGAGCTACACTTGGTAATTGTAGTATGTAGCAGAAACAAAACATGGATGTAGATAGTGTGATTCTAGGGATGCTTGTGTACTAAAGCCCTAAATAACATGAGGACTCAACTGGCAGCTCATAGGCCAAATCCAGCCATCAGTTCTTCTGTCCCCACCACCAAATGAGCGCTTTTGGATTTTCTTCTATTTGAAATTTGCTTCTTAGAGGTAGCTGTTTTGAAACTTTCTAGATGTTGTAGATAATTCCTACATAGGAATAATAATCTTTACCTACTATATTATCAAAAGATCATGGGCTGAAAACATATGAGGAAAAGGAAAGTCATGTTCATTCAGTTTCAATGAAGAAAGGAGGAGCTATTTACATGTCAGTAAATGTATCAGAAATGGGTATTTTCAGGAGAAACTCCTAGTATTTCAAGAGCATATTTTAGTTGGTTGATGCTGTACGAGCACTAATGGCAGGATAGCTCACGCAGAATTTTGCCCAGAAATGTGAGGAAACTTAAAAATTGCGTTGAATCACTTTGGAGTTAAATGTGAGTTTGTAAACTAGTTCCTTACTATAAATACCACACTTTTAGGAAGGAAAAAACAAGATAGTATAGAAGACACCTGAGTGAAAATCTCATGTTTAAAGTGTTCATTTAGAAGCTACATATCTAATAAGTTATTAATTCTCCTCATCATGCTTTTCAAAGTTGCTTGAAGAGGAAGTAAGAGGAATTTAATGCTGCTACAGAAGTCAAAATAATTGTAAAACATCAGTAAAATAAATGCCAAGGAATTGCCTTGGAAATTGACAGGAAAAAAGGCTCGGCTTTAATTAGAAAGCTTGGAAAAAGAAGAAAAAAACCTCTGTATGATTCCAGTGAAGTGATGTGTTTCTGTAAAATCTAGTTAAAGAAAACCCCAAAACTTAAAATAAGTTTAATATTACAGTTCATGTTTAAACCTTGTCTTTTCCCATTTTTCTCACCAGCAGTAATATTTTTCATTAGCTTTAGACTTGCGTTATTTTTTGTTTATCTTGCAAGTTCTTAATTTTTTATGGTAAACAATAACACTCTTTAAAAAAATTAAAATAAGAAAATCAGATATGACTCTCAGTAGTGAATCTAAACCTATATGTATGTACGTGTAGGTATAGTTAACATCTGCTGTAGCTTAACATTTATATTTAACATCTTTGAATTGTTAATTTCCCTAGGCAAGCTTGTATTTGTGTTTCAAAAGGGACTGTATGAATATAATCAGTAGTAGCATGAAATGAAATTTCCTGCTGCCTATTAAGATAAACATTAGTCGATATTCAGCTCTATTCTGATGAGGGATTCTCCAGACCTCTGCTGCTCTGCCACAAGGGACGCTACAGCTGTGAATTCTTTTTTCCTTTTTTTCTTTACATGTTTTCTTTCCAATAGTGCACTTCTCAGCCTTCAGGATCTGGTTAGGGGTTGGGATTGGAAAGTGGCATTTCCCTGCTCAATGCCACTTTCATTAATATCTTCCTTTTTTTTTCCTCACACTACAGCTGGTGTTACATTACTGTTTGTTCAGTCTGTGATGTTTTGAAAGTCACTAAATGTACACTACCAAGGAAAGGAAATAAAAAAGGTTCCTGTAGTAAATAAACTTAGTAGTGTAGACTTGCACAATACTCTGTACATAGAGTGTAATGAAAGCTTGAGAGTCTTTTGTCTTTTAAATAATTATCATCTAAGGATTTCTGGCAATTGAAAATGTGAATTGAAAGAAGCATCTTTGTAAAACTTCCTCTAAATTAAAAAAGTGTATGTCAAGGTGATGAAAAAGAGAAATTGAAGCAATTTGTTTAGCTCAGTTTGTCACCTTAGCTTATAGTTGGTCAATCTACTAAGATGCTTATGTAATATGTGAAATAAATGTGAATACTTCATTTCAAGTTAGGATTATGAGTTCTCAGATACAGATAATACAATGTCTTAAATATTGCAGATCACCTCATTTCATTTTGGCTGGACATAGATTCAATATGCTCATGCTTTTAACAGTGAAATAGTAAGAAGTGGGTTGTTCATATTAAGCTTCAATCAAATGCAGGCATATGGCAGAAAAATAAAAGGCCTAATTCATGTATTATTCAAAGAAGCTCCAGAAGTGTGATTATAACATTTTGAAAGAAGTGTTTAAATATCCAATATTACTTTCAACACATCTTACAGAGAGTGAAATGCTGTATTTTCCCTATCGCAGGGTCTGAAGCACTAACCTGGCAGTAGGGCAAGGAAACTGATTTACTTCGGTGGCAGAAATGTTTCTTCTTGCAATGAATGTTTTGCCCTTCTTTAACTCTTTCTGAAATGGATGGAGCAGATGTATGAATGTTGTGGGATATGATTCTTACGAGCACCAAATTATCTGGAGTGTACTGTTGGAACAAAATCTAAAAAGTTTCATAAGAAATGCTTGTGTGTGCCTCTGTGTGTCTGTATCCTGGAGGCACTGGATGGGCTAAGATACAGAACAACACCTTGCTGTCACCCTCCGAAACAGCAGTATGTTCAAGGTCATAATGAAAAAGTGGCTTTGGTTGTTGCCCTGGGCTCTGACATGCTTAGCTAGCTTTACAGGATGTTGTCTGCTTCATCTCCTGGCTCTAGCCCCAGAAAGAGAGGAGGAAACTTCATCTGTTCCCATTGCCAAGGCAGTGATGAATTCTAGCAGGATACAGACCTGCCAAAGAATCAGACTCCCAGTTGGTAAAGTCTGAAGTTTTTCATGGTTCCAGTGAGAGTGGCAATGTTGCAGTATCAGAGACAGGGTATAATGCCACTGTGTGGCATGCAAGTGTGAACCTTGTGTCTCCCACTGACCAATGGACATGTATTAGATAACCTCTTTGGAAGGGAGATTTTGCTATACTAGACCTGGTACACTGTTTTGGTCTTGTTTCTTGTTTCAGTATTACAGCATGTTTTTCTGTCTGTATCTGTTGTCAGCAAATAGCCAATTTGGTATGTCTTCTCCTGTTTTTACTGTTCTGGTTGGGTTTTCTGGTTTATATCTTGCCTTAAAACAACGGAATACCTATCGATAGAGATGTGGTTTAATCTTACATTTGTTTAAAACATCCTGTAATGTGTAAGCAAGTTAATGAAGCTGTGGTGGGAACAGATTGTCATAAGATAATGAAAAAGCACTAACCCTTTAAGTAGCGTTTAAGTTGACAGACTGTGGAGGGATTAAGGAAAATGGCAGATAAGTGCACTTGTCCTTTTTTCAGAATAAAATTAGAATGTGTTCAGTCTTTTAAGTGGATGTTTAATGAAACTATTCCTGCTGAATTGGACATATTAATTTAGTGTATTCATTGGTTTAAGTCAGGTATGACATAATGGTTGTCATTCTGTCTGTAAAGTTAATGTAAGTGCTTATGGATTTTAAAGTATCCGGTGGCTCCCAGCTTTGTTTTCATTATATATAACTTCAGCAGACTTAAATTATTAAATTACAGTATTTTTGTAATATCTATTATTTAGACTGTGTGTAGCAAATAAGTTGTTTTATAGATAGATAAATGTATGTTTTGCAGCAATCAACAAGCATTTTTGCTAGAAAATGTCCCCTGCAATAACGTAAGCTGCAAGAGCGTACGTCGCATGTTTAAAGTGTTTTGGGAGCTCTCGGATCTAAATCAAATCAAGGATGCAGTGGTAGCAACCTTCTTTGACATATACGAAGATGTAAGTTCTGCTCTTTACTACCCCAAATGTTGTCTCTCTCTCTCTCTCTGTGTTGCTGTGTCTGTCTGTGTGCCATTGGCAGACTGGTCTGTAGAAACATTGGCTTTACAGCACATGGCAGGCAGTGCCTTCAGCCTGGGAAGGTGAGCAGATAGCAGCAACCCCACAAGTTTGCTGACCCTCTGTTTGAACTGCCCTCTTCAGTGGCAAGAAAGCAGCCATGGACCTTGTACATGGTCCTGGTTAGCTGTGAAAGGAGCACTCTGTCCCACATTGCCATAGATTAATAAGATTTGAAAGATAATTAAAATTAGTAGCAAAGGTAGAAACTTTGCTGCACGCTCTTTATTTTCTTTCTTTGTATTTCTAAGGGAATTTGCTGAATGTGTATGTTATCTAGACTTAATCATCATTCTAACATAAACTTTTTTTTTCCCCTCTAGGGAATCTTGGATATCATTTTGCTAAGCAAAGGCTACTCCAACAAGAACTTCGCTATCCATACATTAAAAAACAACTTTGAAGCAGATGCCTATTTCGTTAAAGTTATTGGTGAGTTATCACTATATAATCAAGTCAAAATAGGAAGTTGAGAGGAATATGAATATTTGAGCCTCTGTACATGATAACATTATGGTAATGCTGTGTATAATAATTCTGGAAAAGAAAAAACACAGCATGAAAAATAGCAGGGGTTGCAGAAATCTCTTGTTGCAGAATCTGAATTTGGATAAGTTGGTTTTGTTTCATTTCAAAGGGGTTTTTTCTTGGTTTTACTTTACTGTATTTATTAAAATTCAAAGTAATTCTGCCCACTATTTTCAGCACCATAACTTGGTTTAATATCAGTGTTAACCACTATGACATTTAAATAAGTGTTCATCATCAGCTGAGTGTGTATTTTTACTTTACAAGAATCTGTCTTATTTCACTCATTAGCTAGAGGCAGGCTAAGTCTTTCCTTTCATCTTGGACCTTTCCTTCTGCATCCTAGCACAAATCTAAGGACAGATACTAGGTTTTTAAAAACTAATTTCTCAGCTGGCTTCTGAAGGAAAAACAAGAATTATTAAGAGTCTAAAAATATGGTCTGCAGGGAAAAAGCATATGGAACCAAGTTATTCAGTCCTAAAAGAGAAATGTAAGGAAGACCCATGTCTTCAATCCATAATAATGAATAACAAGGAAAGACTGTTCTGTGTGTCCATGCAGAATACAACATAAAGAGTATATAGTAAGAATAATTTATTAAATGACAGTTACTAACATTTCCTGAAGAAACTGCAGTTACCAACATTAGAGGTTCTGACAAGTAGATTAAGAAATTATGTAGTATATTTAATTGGTTTTGAGGGAAAGAGTTAGGCCAGCTGAACTCATGATTTTCACATTCTGTGAATCTTTTGTACAATACCTTCACTTATCTCCTCACATAATATACTGTTGTCAATGTAAAAGTGGTATTAGACCTACACACATCTATCATTCAATTTAGTTATTTTTAAAAAATGTGTGATGCTATTGAAAATTTGGAGGAATATGACTTCATAAAACACCAATTTGAGGAAAACTATAATTATGCTTGCACATAGAAATGTGTATGCCATAGTGAGACGGGAAGGAACCAGAAGAAACTATTTTCAGAACCATAGAGAAGAAATGATAGCCAAGTGGTTGCGGTATTTCTTTCCAGCAGGGACTTCTGTCTGTTCTGCTGTACCTCTGTCATACATATCAAGCCTAATTGACTGGAGTTCTTCTCCCTATCATCTGGAAATGATGCAGAATCTAGTGCAAAATGCGCTGGTTTCATTTCAGCGACGACTGCCGTAATGTGTGTTTTGCCTACGCTGCACGATCCGTTCTGAGAGCCAGTTTGTTTCCACGTGTGAGTCAGTTAGCTGTTTTCAGCCTAGAAGTATCCCGTGGCACAAAACACACAGTACCATAAAAACGTGGAAAGGCGAGGAACACGGCCAGGGTGTGTGAATTAGAGACTTGGTTTAAAAGGCTGGAGTTAGCTTATGGTATTTGTAATTCAGAGTAATTAAGTTTTCCAATTGCATGCCCTACTGTGTTCTTCGACTGCAAAGGCGTTGAGCTTTGAGCTCATTGCTAGTCTGTTTTCCTTGACTTTTTGAAAACAAGTTAAAAATGAGGCTGTAGGTGAGCTTAGGAGGACAGAGCTAAACAGGAACAGCTGAAGATTGGCCTTCAAAAATTGTATTTGCCTTCATGTTATTTAAATGCATCTAATCCTTATAAAGCATGCATTCTGCACACCGTAAGATAAACTGCAGCTTCTGCTGGGGGCTGATGCATTTATTACTTTCTCCTTAGCCTGAACTTTATTTTCATCAAAATACCTTATAATGGTTTGTCATATTGATGGAAGCCTTCTTTTAAATAATACTGCATATGGGTAGTGTAATGCACACGAGCACACAGAAAATCCTCTAGGAAAATCTTACACTTCACAAAGCCATATTAGAATTGTAACTGTGTGGTATTTGAATAGAAAAGGAGGAATTTCCAACATGCTTTTTGATTCACTCTGTGTAAATCTATCTTAAAAATTAGAGCGAGCCTTATTTTAGCACCCTTTTGGGGTGTATTTTTGCAGAGAAACCCCAGGAAAGGGAAGTTAATGAGTGGTCTAAAAATAACACAGGGAAAAGTATTTTTAACAAAACACACTTTGTGCCAACATAATAAACATATTATGTTCACTTATTCAGCATGTGGACAGTGAGAACAGTTTTGCACATTATAGCTGATGTCAGATTGTTTTTTCCAGTAGGGAAACTGAACAAACTGTAGTGTGCTGGTTTGCATCAGAATGGGCAGAGTTGTTTTCACTTGCATACACACCTAAGTATAACATATATAGCAAACTTGTCATTTGAAGTCTGAATTTTGCACTAGAATGACACTTTGCATTTTTTCGTGTGCGTATTTGTTGTTTGTTTTAAAGGCCTTTTAGTACTGATGTTCTGATGCTCAGTGTGACAGGATGTTCTAGGTTACAGAACAGATGGCTTTCATGTCCATCGTTTAGTTGATTACAGATAAGTGTTTAACAGATACTTCTGTAATATAACTGATTTTGAAACTAACAAGTTTTAAAGAAGTAATGGAACAACTGTCACAGTCTTTGGATATTAAGTAGCATTATACACATCTGCTTATAATACTAATGAATTCATGGAATAAATAGGTAATGAGATTTTCATTTGTTACAGCTTTTGTGAATTGCTTTAAATTAAGTTGTAAAACCATCCCTTGTATAAAAGGAAAAGCCTTTACTTACCTTTTTGCCTCTTAAAACAGTAAAGCTGAATCTCTGCTGATATTTTTAAATGGCTAGAAATGAAGATTAATGAATAAAATATACAGTCCCCTACTTCAAAAATGTTTTAATTTGGATTTTTTCTAACTGGCAGATCTCTCCTCTTGAAGCTGGTTATTGGTGAGGAATGATAAAACAGTAACTAGCTGACTAGTTTCTGCAAGGAAGTATGTTTCAAACACATGAGGAATTCTTTATATATTAACATAAGTCATATAGAAGATATTTATTTTCTTTGAGTTTTAATGGATACCTGACACTATTACTATACTTGTAACATATTTCAGAGACAGGTACTCATAGGATGACTTGTTAACATTAACACCACCAGTTCACTTTTTTGTTTTTGCAGTTCTCAGTGGCCTGTGTTCTAATGACTGTCCTCGGAAAGTAACAGTAAGTCTAATTGTAACTTTGCATTACTATTTAGCTTCAAATAAGCTGAGGTTCAACCATACAACAAACTCTCAATGTATTCAGACAGTTATTGACTGAAAGAATGTGTCATCCAAATCACAACTGGCCAAATTTTGTATGTTTGAGACCCATACCTTTCCAGCTGCCTGCTCAAGAGATTAAATCAATTGATTCTGCAGTGAGCTTTGTTACCCAGCGTCATGGGCTCTGTAATAGAGCTGGATGCCCACACCGGGTAGTGTGCCAAGCCTTGTTCTGGGCAGTGAGAAAGGCCAGGCAAAACTCATGATGGGACAGATTCAGCCATAAAGACACTCCTGGACTAAAATACAGTAAGCAGGTACAATGAAGGATAGAAGGGAAGGAAGTATACTCGGTTCTGTGGACTCTGCGGAGAGCTACATATACATGTGCTGATTTCAATTTGAATTATTTTAATCATCTCCAGAGACCCTGAAACTCACCCACCAGACTTTCAATTATCACATTGTTTTAGTAATGTTCACAGTGAAAGTTGGCTTAAAAGAGGAACTTGGAGGAATCAAAGCTAGTGTTAGCACTTTAGTTCTGCAGTTTATGCAAAATCAAATGAGATTTAATTTTGACTTGAAAATACAAAATCTGCTTCAAATGATACCCATTTTTTCTTCAAGCCTGTCTGAAGACATAGGTTTTATTTTCTGATGTAAAATAAGAGTGGTTTATATTATTATTAGCTTAATTTCAAAACTAAAGAGCAAATTTAAAAAGCAAATCTTCATAATGGATGTTGGTGAACAAATGTGGTGAAGATCACTGAAACACTATTGCCTGTGCTGGAATAGTTCTCTGTCAGAAAGTAACATAAAGTACATTATTCCAGAATGCATCTACTTGGCAGAAAAAAAAAAAAAAAGAAAAGAAAAGGAAAAAAAAAAGATTTTCACCTTGTTTACTCAGCTTTCATAGATCTGCATTAACATCACCTTTGCAGTCTCCTTACTCTTCATTCTCCTCAATTATTGTTTTTCAGGCTTTGATCCCATTTCTCATCATTATCACTTATTCTTATGGTTTAGAACTTACTGTTTTTTGAGGCTTGCTGTGAAATGTGTCATCATCTCTTCTTTCAGCGTTCTTTCTCTAACTCATTTGAAGATCTTTACTGGATCCGAGGCCCTAATATCAGCTTGAATTCAGCATTTAAAAAAAAAGAAAACTTTATTTAAAACCTATTCTTACAGTTGTCCCCCCTCCTCTCCCTTACCCACCATAGCGGATAATTGTTCCCCACACATTCTCGAGTGCATTTGTTACAGTTCATCACTTAATAATCCACAACTCCCTTTGATTTATTTTCTAATTTACTTCTAATTTTTGTTTTTCTCCATAACTGTACTTGGATGTTTAAGTAAATTTTCTCCCTCAAGAGAATTGCATAAAATAGATATTGGTATTTGACAAGTACTATACAAACACTTTCATGAATTAAATATAAGGCCAATAAATAATGATAGCGAAATTTTGCATTTGTGTAGTATTTTTCAGTTCAAAAAGACCATCAAGACAGTGCATTCTCTCAGGCAATATCAAATGAGTTCATTTTTTTCAGAACATGCAGTTATTTCTTTGCATTTTTAGTTTGTTTTTTTATTTTATTTTACTTGTAACGTCCAGGGAAACATTAACCTTTTGCCAGAGCATTGAAGAGCATTGGGTTTTTTGTGAGAAACTAAACCGGTACTTAACCAACTGATTAGCCTGATTTTGAAGATCAATTTCCACATAATGCTATGACCAAAGTTACAAGATTTTGAAATTTTCCATATCAAAAGGAAATCATTAATCTAGACATATTTTTCTTTGGTTTACTCTTTTATTACTATAGCTGTCTGTCCCTAAAATTTTGCCCGCTTGATGGATTTTTGTTGTTTTGGTTTGGTTTTTTTCCCCTTGTAGCCTTTCGGCGTGAATCAGCCTGGTCCTTACATCATGTATACTACTGTGGATGCCAATGGCTACCTGAAAAATGGGTCAGGTAAGATACTCTCATAATGAGAATACACACAGCATCATCTGTCTATATGTACTTCTCAGCAACTTAAAGAGTGGGGAAGTTTAACAGAGCGAAATGGAACTGGTTTTGAATACTGTCTTCGATTTACAGGGCCAAAATCCCCTAACTTTCCCTTCTTTCTTAATGGATTGCTTATTTATTACAAACATTGCAACAACATTCTGTTGTCCCATGCAATTGGGTTTGAACAGTTGGCTGTATCTTGCCCAGCCTGAATAACCACTGGGTACAGTTCCATCAGTTTGTGAACGAGCGTAAGCTTCTCACGATACACTGTTTCCTACCAGTTCCTTAGCAGTTATATATTAAGAAATATCAGGAGCTTTGAAATACCTAAGTAAAATTTGTAGCCACATGAAAAAGGATTGACGTAATATTCAGTAAACACAGGATGTATTTTTCTGGAGTTGTTCACTACATCTGGCAGGCTAACAGGCATCTGTAACATCATGACTAGCATGTGGAAGGTAAAGACAGAATGGCTGCATCCTTTCACATACTACAGGAACTACAAGTAATCAAAAATCATTAGATAACAGTTTACATGAGTCAAAAAAAAAAGGAGACAAAACAAGAATAAACCATTAGGCCATGGGCCAAGTAGTTCCTAATGTTAGAATATCCTGGGGTTTATGCTGCACTAGTATGTACTAATGGCTCCTAGATAACTAGTCCATTATTCTCATTTATGACTGTTAATCTCATGACCATAATGGACTCTACTTCTTGCTTAGGCAAAAAATCCCAAACTCGTAAGGCAAAACATGATGAGAGTATGCACCTCTGTAAGCTGTGCCACTCCAACACCTTCCCAATGGCAGCAGTCATCTGCATTTGCCACTCGAGTCAGATTTCAAATTAAACTCAGATCTTAAAAAAACGTTTCCTGTAGTTCACTGGAAAAACTGTGTTCTGTATAACACTAATTTACATAATAGCTGTAATCTAGGGGGGGGAAATGCTGACAATATGTTAAGGTCCTAAATCAATGATAATGCTCTCACCTTGGATACTGTACTCAGGAGTGTTAATTCCACCCTAGAAAAAATGAAAAGAAAGAACATGTCCTGAAACATGAACCAGACAGCTGCAAAAACATAGCTTGATATTCTGTAGCACTTCTGTATTTATACATGCTTAAATACAGGTTTGAAAGCTTGAAAGTAGTAGCCTGCATTTTAATCAAATATTTAATGCTAACATGAAAATACAGAGGATTTTTTCTAATTGTTGCATAAATTCATCTTGACAAACTAATGATCCTGCCAGTTGCACACTCGGCTTCACCGCTTTGAAGGTTTTCTTCATAAACTAAATTTAAAAAGAGCTTACATATTTATTTAGAAACACTTAAAACCCCATAATGAGTGTAGAGATTTTTTAGTTACACTGTGCTCTGTTAGACTACTTGAGTCATGCAGCCAGTTCTGGTTGTGTAACAACTGGCATATCTCATTATTGCCAATTACCAAGATGAAGGTTTGAGAGCTTCGTCACAATGGAGCTTATCTTGTTCACCATATCAGCAAATACTGGAAAAGGCCTACACAGGGTATCTCTGCTTCTCCAAGAGCCTGCATGCCTGTGGATGGGCAAACTGACTTCAGTATGCTGTCTTTTTGGTTATTTGCAGTCCTAATCACTTCTGAATCCACTAGCTTACTAAGCCAATTGGAACTGGAGTGCACGTGCATCAAATAAAACCCTACTAGTTCAGTAGAAGACAGAATTCCACATGAGGACAAGCCTTTAGTTAGAGATCAGCAGTTATCTGGTCTGGTTTTGTCCTCAGGCTGGCCATACGGTCAGCACACATGCTGTTCCACTTAGCCACAGCCCAAAATGTTCTTGCCCAAGGAGTAACAAAGGAGCCTAGCAGAAAAAAGCTTACTGTACTCTGGAGGGTTTAAGGGAAATAGAAGACAAGGCTAAAAGATGTTGCAGGTTCCCTACAGGAAGCAGGGCTGCTTGCAAAGACATGCAGGATTCAGATTGATACAAATACAGACATCCTTAGTTTCACAGCTTCTATCACATTTTTTAAGGCATTTTGCCTCAGGACAGGTTTCTAGAAATTGGTACTGTGTTATGCTGATTACTTTAATCCATTTTGCAGTGCCTGTTCTGTTCTTGATGACCTGCTATTTTGGGTTTTGGCCTCTTTAAAGCCAATATGCAAAATGGAAACAGAGAGTTGAGTTTCTGACAGGATACTTTTAAGACATACACTGTTAAATATAAGCAACTTCCCTGTACCTGTTCCTTTTTTAGAAGACATGAGTTTTTCAAAACAACGAAAGTATAAACAGTTTGGAATGCACTTTGTATCTTAATAAAAAAAAAAAAAAAACCCTCCTTTACTTTCACAAATTTATGTACAAAAGGTTGGAGTTCACTAATCTCTGTTTATGCTGTTACCTAAGCTACCTGCAGTTGATCCCTGCTACTGTGTACACTTCGGGGCTACCTTCGTGGAATGTGGACCTATTGATAAAGCTTCTTCCTGAGAGCTGCTCTCAGAGTTACTAGAAATTACTCTCATTTCTAGATTACAAAATTTCTTTCCAGCCTGTCACTGAGAGTTAGTTGAGTGCATTCATTGGGTGAACATGCATCTAACTGAAGAATTCAGGGAGTTTCAAGTACAGTGAGCCTGTATTCCTTCAGGCTCACTGGGACCTAACGCAGGCCTGAATTTTGTGCACCCATGTGAATGTAAATGGAGTTAATGAAAACACAGCCTTGTAGTTCCTATGGCACGTGACTTGCAAATAGACCCCTACACGCAATCTTATTATCCAAAAATCAGGAGTGCTGAGGAATAAATCTGTTTGCCTAAGTAATAAAAAAGATGAGTTTTGCCTAAGAAAAGAATCACATTAATGGTTTTACCAAACTGACCCTTTTTATCTTCTTTAGGGAAGTGCTACAAATACAAAAAAAACCCAAAAAACAACCCCTTTGCTTAGATCTAATTATACACATTTAGATTCATTTAATCATGTAGTCATATAAGTTTTTAATTATTGCGACTTATTTGTAATTAACACAATGTAAGAAAAAAATAGAAATCTCATGTTTAAAGTGAACTCATACAATGCACTTAAAACATCACATCTACCAGCCAGTAGAATATATATTATTAGGTTCTTGAATATATTTTATGTTTGGAATACCATAAACAGTAACTATAGAGAGCAGAAACTTGGCATATCTGAGTGATACATTACATGCTGCCTTTTATAAACTTCATTTGTATAAATTGACATAATTTTAATCAGAAGATGATAAAATAATGGATCTGTGGATCTCAAGTGCAGAATATGTGTGTTAAAGGTTAATTCACAGCAGTATAAACTGACTCTAAACCGCACTTTGAGGAAGTACAGTTTTGATGGGTTTGTTTTGTGTATGTTTGACCCTTTGGCACTTGCTACTTGAGCAAGCTCATAAAATAACCCAGTGGCAAAATAAAGATGTTCTTCCAGCTATGGACCTCTTGTGTTATGAAAGAATGCATATACCTTACAAGTTCCTTATATCTGTTTGGAATAAATCTAGATCCAAATTTTAAGCTATTTCATGTATCATTTTCTTATTTTTTTCCTGGTTCTCTCTTCCAAGAACAAAACCAAATACATTTTTCTTAAACATTATCATTAGGGTTTGGTGAGTTTGGTTGTTTATGGGTTTGCTTTCTTTAAGGGGGGGGGGGGGGCAGTGCTTTAAGAAAGGCAATGTTTTTACAATTTACTCTAAGAAACAGCTATCAGATATGATTTAATACTGCTCTAGTACCATTCATCTTCACTACTACCATACTTAAAATAATAAAAACCTAGCAGAGTCCAATCACGATGAATTTCCTTTCCCGTTTTGGCTTTATGAAATATCAGTAATGAATTCCAAGTGCATTTATGACCCTAGTAGTCTTGCTACAGGGAATTTTCTAATACTGCCTTTGATCAGTTTCTCAACTGTAATATGTTAATAGAGTTTTTCATTATATTTTTTTGAGTCTGTATAATTTCTGCAAGAGCATTTCAAAGTCACATTTTCTGAAGATGCTAAGTTTGTAGCTAAACTTTCTTCTTTGACAAGTCCTAGTCATAAAATTCAGTAAATGTTCTAACTAGAAGTAACTAGTCTACATGTTATTAGCTTGAAAAAGTCTGTTACATCAGAATTGTATTATATTTGACTATCAAGAAATACCTCAAGCAACACTTTTATATGCATGCGCTGGTGGGCAATGCCAAACCCACGTGGCATTTTATGGCCATGTATAGAGCTACAAAACATCTTTTCCGCATTAACCTTTGAGAAGTATGGCATCAATATACTATTTTAAAACTAATTGTCATCAATATTTTTGCATTCCTTACCTAATATCAGGGGAAAATCCATATCTGAACCTTTTAATTATACGGAAGCAGTACTGAGATAATCTGATAGTTTATAATCATATTTTTTAAATAATTTCTCTCTTTCCCAAGGAGTGACATGAGTAACAACATTGCTTTCGTTAGAAAAAGAACTATGCTCACCATTCTTTTCTTAGTTTGTTGGGTTGCTTTTTTTCCCCAGATCAGCCAGTGCTATTTGTTGTCATTACCAGTGCACTCTTATCAGGGGAAGAGTTATTGGCTGGACCACCAAAACCAGACTATCCAGTCATCTTAAGTTATCCTTCTAGCCCTGGGTTAAAGTAAATCATAGAGTACTCAAAGGAATGTCCACTATTCTGCTTCTGATCTTCCTAATTCTGCAGGTCTTTCATTCTGAATTATAGTATCTTTCATGTGTGCAATATTCATGCAAAGAGTAAAATAAAAAGGCACATATGGCTGTCCTTATCCAATTCATTTAAAAGTTCTTTGATCTGCCAAGCCTTAACTACAGGAAATTTGCATAATTACAAGGAGGGTTTTTAAAACATTGTTAGAATTATTCTCTCTCCTATTAACATTCCAGTATGTTGTTAAAAGTTAGCAGAGTAATAATTAGCACATATTCTGTGCTTATACTTTCACATTGCTCAATTCACTTGTAATCTTGCAACAAGAAATACTGTTAAATTAACTACAAGGAATAGCAATTGCCAAAGTGAGCATTAGAATTGGGAAGTACTGGGTCTTACAGCTGCAGTTAATATCTACACAGACCTCTCTCTCTCAGAGGAAATTCACTTGCAACAGCTTCTTCAAATATTTAAGGAATTTTTTGCTTGAGATCAGCTCAGGTCCAGGTGCAAATCTGGGAGAAGCATGCAAACTCAAACGTAAGTCATGCTTTCCTGGGATCTGAATTCTCCACTCCCCATTTCCTTTGGTGTTCTTATTTTTAAGGAGCCCCCCCCAGTTAAGTATGAGTGTCAGCCTAGACTTTTATTAGCTTCTAAGAGATTTCTAGTATTATTCCGACATGAGGTTTTTCAGCTGAATCCTGCAAGCAACAATGAATAGCATAAATTAGAGTATAACTAAGGTACAATATCTAAAGTTGGGCACAGAGTAAATCGGAGCCGTTCTTCAGATGCAGAGGATACACAAGGTGAATGTAGTAAAGATAACCACACGCAAGCTGTTGGGCTCTGTTGTTGGGGTTTTTTGTTGTGGTTTTTGTTTTGGTTTGGAACTTCGACATCCTAAAAAAATCATTGTTGATAGAGTAGGTCTACTAAATCCCTTCGGTTTTGAATGGAATTCTGTTTAATGACTGGTGCCAGGTAGGTTACTGCAGATTATGTCTACACAGCCCTATTTATTAACAGTTCTGACCTGGCTATAATGCAGGCATGTCATCATTGCAAGCAGAAGTGGGTCCCAATACCAGTCCTGTGTGTTTTCTTGAGAAGGCTGCCTACTTGATGCAGTTTCCTGTATTTTATTACCAATAACACGAACTGATTTTCTCAGAACTAATGACCTTGTGGACCCACAGCAACATAAATAAGATCAGATACTTTAATATGGAGTATCTGTTAATTTACAGAAGTGTTTTCAGAAACTGCACAAGGATGGGTTTATCTTGTAGCACCAGCACAACGCAGGCATTTTAACTTTGTTACAGCAATGTTGCCTGGTCAAGGGCTTAAGGGTTGAACAAGTCAAATAACTGGTAGTCCTGTAGAGACTTCATACTGCCTTTAGCCATCAGCATCTTTTTACCCTGTTTTTCCTTCCGATACCCCTTCCCCTTTCATGAAAACCCAATTTTTCTGTCTTCCTGCTCACTTTCTCCCTCTTCTGTGTAACATCTGAGCCCTCAGGTACCTTCTGTTTCTCTCCTTTGTAGGAATTCCTGGTCAGAAGGGTAAGACCGGTAACTGCATTGCCATAACTGCAGCAGTACTGGCTGACTCCGTAGTGTGTTGAGCAGCCAGACAGGTGAGGCAAAAACCCTCACAGCTCCCTCTTGCCCTTTTTTTGGTAAGGACACTTGTGAGGCCTGTTATGCTGTGCAGTGTGTGGCATACCCAAAATATTTTACTTTTTTGTTGGATGTACCGTGTCTTGGATGTACCAGCTGAAATCTTCTGATGGTGCAAGCCAGGCCCAACCCAGCTGGAGCTTCAGGCTGATGTGTTCTCATGTTTTCACTTCTACTTAAAACAGGAGAATATATTCCATATTTCAGCTGGTGTCACAGCTGTCTTAACTTTCTCTCTTAAAGTAAAAATATGCTAATAGATTTAGAGTTGGAAATAAATAGGGTCATAGATGCAGTTTCTACCAAAAGTATTAGTCCTGTGGACCAGGAACAAATGAACAATAAATGTTCGTGTGGATCAAATCATTATTTGTTTAAGCATCTGTATGACTGAAGCTGTATGGACTGACAGCCTTTGCAATTCTCATTTCAGAGCTCTCTCATTTTGCTGGGTTTGCTTTGTTTTGTTTTAAACCTTCTGTGTCAGAATGACCTTTCACATGCTGTTAAGTCGGGCCCTTCTGGTTTTTATTTGAAACCTGCTTACTCTTCCCTGTTGTTGCGTTGAGTTCTCGTGCTGTTCAACTAAATCCGATTGTGAGGTGAACACAAATGTCTAGCAGCTGTTATAGTCATGAATTTAAACATAAACATTGCAATACGTACCAGATAAAAGCAAAATGAGCTTAATTTCAGTGCAGGATTCATTATGTAGAATCCACTATAGAGAAGGAAGAGTGTGTTCATGGAACAAGCTGGAATATTTAATAATTGAGTAACTGGATTCTGTTAAGAGGGATTTTCTGGTTGCTAAAGGTGGGAATACCCTGCTAGTATGTTCTTCTAACTAACTCTTTTTTGTTTAGAAAACTTATGTGAACTTGTAATGTTGCATGCAATATTACCAAACTTCAAATATTGAGGCATTACAAATTAGACAACCTTCCCCTGTACAAAGGGCTGGAATATAAGCAATATGGTAATTTTATTACTTGTTTATTTTTTTAAGAGTTTCTAGGTTTACTTTTCTGAATTCATGGTGCAAAGTTAATGGAAACACATTTTCATACAAACGCATGCCATTTGGAGTTTGGGCTTTCTGAAGTATCTCCAGTGTTAGCAGCACTGCCAGTAATAGGTATCAAAGCTGCAGGTGTGGACTGTCAGTCTGCTTTTTTCAGAGGTTGTTTCTGCAGCTCCAGAGAAAGGTATTGCAGAAACAGTTGAGAGGTGAAGTTGTGTACTGCGTTAACCTAGAGCCTGCTGTTGGGTGGACTAACGAGAAAAGGCAAACATCTAAGTCAGAAGAGGGAGATGGCCTCAGCTCTTAGAAAGCTCAAGTTACCATTGCATAATTTTAAGCTGAAAAAGAGCTTTCTCCTACATTTTTTTTCCTATAGTGACCTACAATTCCAAGGGCACAAATAAGGGAACTGAGGTAAAGCTTTCGACTAAAGACAAGGAAATAAATCCTCCAACTTTCTAAAAAGTTTTCAGGTTTGGAGTTGTTTTTTTGTGTTCTTCTGAAAGCTGCTTTGTAAATTCTTATGCTTATCAGTTATATTTTACCTTTCTTTTGCAGTAAGTGGTTCTGGCTTATTTTCAAATAAGGGGCTGCCAGCTTCAAAAGATGGGAAAACCCTTTATTGTGGAATGTAATGCAATACTGATAGTTGCTGTAAAGTAAATCACTGTACTGCTTCAACTGTGCACCTCAAATGACAGATACTTACTATGAAATGTTACCTAACTGTTGAACTGACGTTGTCTTATTCCAGCTGTTGCACACCTGTTGTTCACAGCTATGCAGCCATTCATGCAATGTAGTTTTTTAAAATCATTTTCAGTGTTTCTAGGATGTATACATCTAACTGATTTATACAATAAGCAGTCATTCGTGTGTTGACCTCAAAAGTGGGGTAGATGATGGTACAGAGGAACTGAGATGCAGATTTATGACTAGAGGCTACAACTCAAATAGTGTGTTTTACACCGTGAACTGGGTGTTTACCACAAACGCTCCCTACACTGTCAACAGGTACGAAGAACACATGTCTAAATCAAAGCAACTCCTTGTTATATTTTCTGTTGGATTTGGGGGGGGTTTTGACAAGTTGATTCACACTTCACAAATATCTTCAGTTAATATTTCGGTGAATGTATAAAAGCTTCTGATAAATACATCATTTTGCAAATTAGAGGAAAAAATACAGCAACAGAAACAATGACATAACATTTTTATCTATGAAAATACACTTAGCTATTAAATTCTCTAATATATTGCATTTGGGGGCCTTTTGAAAGCCTAAATATTATTACTGTAGTTTGAATTCATCTGAATGGCTTTATTGGACTACTTAAATGCAAATAATATTTTGTCAAGAAAAGCATAATAAAAAATTAAAAATTTTAAAAAATAAATCAAAAGAATAGCACTTCAGGAGACCAGCAGTTTGAAATCACAGTTTCCATTAGTCTCTGAACTCTGTGTTTTCATCTTGTATGTCCTGCTCCATTATTCCACAAATCAGTTTATTTAAACCCCCTGAACAATATCAGTATTGTGAACCTATTGATGTAGGTTCAACTAGACTGTTCATAAATCCCATGTCACACATTAGCAGTTCTGTTTAAAGAAACAATAAGAAGCATTGCTTCCACATATAATGCAACTGCCTTCCCTTCATAAAGTGAAATTGCCTTCATTTAAGCACTTCTGCTGCCTGAAATAAGCTGATGAGGATATTACAGTTTAACCCAGGGCAGAGTGGGCTACTCTGAAGCTTTCAGCCAGTTTACATCAGTATAATGCAAACAGAAGGAAAATTTCTCCATCTTGTTTGTATAGACTTCCAAAAGCTTACAAAACAACGTTAGTACAAGAAATAAATCCCCCTTTCCTCCTTGAAGAGAGGATAGTTTTTTTCAGATCTTCTTGGAACAAGTAGAAAACCATTTACAATAGTTTTACAACTGGGCAAATAGCTAGAGTTGCTATTTAAATTAAATTTGAAATATTTTCATAAGTAAATTACCAGTGACTGAGAACTTAAAATATGACAACAAACTGTTGACACTACTCTCTGTAACTTCTCTTTTTATTTTTATCTTTATCTGGGGTTTTGTGTTTCTCAGATGAACACTTGTCATTCTTAATTACTTGTTTGCAATTCTAAATGGAACATTTGAGTAACTATAAAATTTTACAGAATTTGAGATATATATAGGGAGTGAAGCAAGAAATAGGCTCAAAAATCTCAGATTTGTAGTCAGCTTGAAAGTAAACTAAAACCCTCTATACGCTATCATTCTGCTCAGCTAATATCTCTCAATTTTAAAGGCAAATAAAAAAAAAAAAAGGCTATGCGCATATTTTCTGCCTGCAGTGTAGAAGAAAACATTCCTTTCTGACCTTTACAAATGTTCTATTTACATCCTGAAGCACAGGATTTCATGATACCTGTCTTAGTAGGCACAAGAACTGGGGTTAGTAGCTATGAAATTATTCAGTGCTTTTAAGAATTCTAGGTATAGTATCTGACTCTCTGACCTCTTTAAGGCCGACTGCAGACAGTGTATGACATTTTCTTATTTCCTTTAATTTAGTTGACATTCATTTCATTGGTATGGTGAAAGAAAAAAGGAAGATCTCAGTTGCAGTCGCTTCATAATCCTAAATACTTCACTCAAAAGTCATTCTGAAAGCTTTTCAGTGTTAAACATTACAACAGTACCTTGTTCTTTTGGGAAAAGTCCTTCAGAATTCAGCATTAGTGAACCAAAATTTTAAAGAAAATTCTTTATTATCTTATAACATAATCAAGTAATGCATACCACCTTGTTTGTTTTTATAACTAAGCCAATTTGAATAAACCTGTCTTTGCTCTTTGCTCCTTTTTATTGGTCAGCAGTGCTTTCAGATATGATGTGCTTAGCCAAATTTGAGAATTACTCAAAATTTGGATTAGAAAATTAGACCTAGAGCCTGAGAAATTTAGCCAGGATAATGTAAGGGATTTGGTGACAAAGTGGGGACAGACTCACCTCTATTGTTACCTGAACTTACTGGAAAAATCCCCATTCTTAAAGAGAAAAGCTGCTTAGCTAAGGCTTTCTGCTACAGATTCCATAATCTGGGAATTCACTTAACAGTGTACAAAGTGCACCTTTCCCTCACAAGAGAGGTCTGAAAGTACAAATCCTATTTAAATTCTTCCACATCTACTTGCTCATTACATGGTTCTGCATAGGGAAAAAGTAAATCTAAAATATGCTTAATCTTTAAGGAGACTGTTTGCTGATAGCATTTTAGCTTAATAAAAAGGTAACTGCATCAACCTGATTTTACAGGTCTCATCTAAGTGTATTTATATACTACAATAATACAGATTACCTCATGATTAAACAGGCCTGTTTTAACACATGCTTGGCATCATATGGCAAACTTCTTCCTAAAAAGCTGGTGGAGGGTGGGGAGGTTTGGAAAAAGAGAATCAAGAAGTAATCTTTGTATTTGAGTTCAAAGTTATCATCATCCAGTATACAAAGTATTTTGTTGTCCCCTGGTGTCAGTGCTGCTGTATAGTGGTAAATGCATACTTGCACTTACCAAGCTATCTGCAGGAGCCAAGGATGGGCGTTTGTTTCTGTTTCTTCTGGAAAAGAAGTTTGGTTTTGCCAAAGAAGTTGAGATGTCTGTGGTTTGGGAGTTCCTCCCACCGTGCCACTCTGTTCACTGCGACCGTGCAAGATGCAGTGAGACCGCACGGCCAACAGCCAGCTGTCTCAAACAGAATGGGAAGTTGCAGGATCGAGCCTTAGAAGAAAGTGTGGAGAGGTAGAAAGGAGTCAGATGAAAATTCATTACAACTTGTGAATTAATATTCTTTAATTCACAGTTTTTATGTTTTGTTGCTTAATTTCTAATTTCAGGTATAATCTGTTAGGTGTCAAAGCAGAGAAAAATCTGATGCTTATAAAATACTGACTACATGGTATCTTTGTGGAAGACTGTTTCTGTTGACCACATAAACCTACTTGTGGTTGTCAAGTATCCTTTGAACTCATTGCTATTCACCTGGTGACGGGCTGAATTCACAGCAGTGCTTACGAGGTACTGACATCGTTCCTGCTGTGTAACCAGATCGTTTACTAAGAGGCTTTCTAGAGAATGAACAAAGAATCTACTTGAGATCTGAATTGGTTTGTCAGAAATTAAAAGATTACAGGATTTTTATTTAAATAGAATAACCAGATACTTTGAAAATGGAACGCTAGTGAACTTGTTGATAGCTGCAACACCTGTCTTCTCTACTGCCTTTTCAGGAAACAAATCATGGGGTTTTTCTCCTACAGTCTCTTCCTTAATTATTTATAATATATGCTCTCACTAGGGTCTAACTTGCTACCACTGTCATCCTGTTTTCATTATATCAATTTATTATTTGAGAATTTGTTGGTGAGAATTTACTTTGTGAATCTTGTGACACAAGAAAAACCAGTACTTACTGATAAATACTAACAAGAGTTAAAGTGAACCTTCACACGTTGAGTCTGAGCTTGTTAAATCAGTGAGGCAAAAGACTCGGCGCTACTCGTATCAAAATAAAGGTAGCTAGCCGATTTCTTCTCAACTTGTAACAAATAGTAGAGATTCAGTTAAACATAGAAATGGTGCTCAAAAGGATCACCTTGCCTAGAGATCTAAGGTATTTAAGTGATTCTTCAAATGAATGCCCACAAGTACTTTGGAAATGTGCAGCTAAGCCCTTAAGAATTAAATAATCATGTGGTTGGCTAAAATGTTTTGAACATTTTTATTACAGATTCTGAAATGTATATTTGTTGAGAAATTTGGTGGGTTTGGGGTTGGTATTTTTTCCAAAAGACCTACTCGGGCTTCTTTTATAATTTTGTTTCAGCTGGACAGCTCAGCCAGTCAGCACATTTTGCTCTCCAGTTGCCATACAACGTGCTCGGCTTGGGACGCAGTGCTAATTTCCTTGACCATTTGTATGTTGGCATTCCTCGTCCTTTAGGAGAAAAGGTTAGTTGAGATTTAAGATTGTCAAGCTACTGTTTATGGTGCTACCTTTCTTAGTGAAGTTTGGATGGAAATACTGCTAGGGACGCTTCTGGGTTTTTTTTCCAGAAGCAACAATATCAAAAGAGTAAGCTTGAATACAGGAAAGTTCACCCGAAAGAGCCTTGTATGTTTAGTTTTTTGGGGTGTGTATAAGCTCTGAGGTTAACACTAAGATCAAAAGATGACTGAGGTTGTCTGTAAATGTTAGCACAGGTATATAGTGCTTGTTTATATGGTAAATGTGTAGTAGGTCTGAGAGTCCAATTATTATGGTCTCAGCTGTAAGACTTTCCTGGGGTTGGTCTGCATGGCCTGTAAATTCACACAATCCCTTCCGACCGAGAGATGAAACCATGATCAGTATGATGGGAGGTGAAGATTACCATGATTATCCAATCTTCAGATGAAACATGAAAGTAGGGTCCTGACCATTTTCAGTCTTTAAAGATCTGATGGACTACTTTAGAAAGTGAGGTACTAAAATGAGCGTACTGGCCAAATTCTGATTTGGATAATTGCTTTGCCTGCCTCCTTTGTAGAATTGGTTCTTTTCTTCTTTCCCTATTATGTTGTTGCTTTGTACTTTTTAAGCAGATGCTGTTTCATGTCAGCAATACTTATTTTGCTTTTTACTTCGTTTTGTGTTGGGTTTTTTTAAAGCACTTTGGAGCTTTCAGAATAAAAGTCTTATACAAATGTAAAGGAGTAATCACTTAGAAATAAAAAAAAAAATCCTTTTTTTTGTTTGTTTCTCCTTTTGCATGTTTCAACAGAGAATTTCTCTGCTTTTAAGTATGTTGGTTTATTAGGAATTGACAAAGCCTTTGTTTTTCTTTCAGTCCGTAAGGAAACAAGAATGGACAGCTATCATACCCAACTCCCAGCTTATAGTCATCCCCTATCCTCATAATGTTCCTCGAAGGTAACTTCATTATTTGGATTTGCACCTCACAAAATTACATTAATACAGAACTTAAATTAGGCATTAAGTGTATATTTATAAACAGTCACATAGAAAGTAAATTTCAGAACAAGGGCAGGGGTATCAGTTCTGTAGATGTAGTTGCCTCTGTGACAAGGCAGAACACTTCTCAAATATTTACAGACTCATAGATAGTGCCCATAGACCATCAAAATCCATTACCAGCTCATACAGAAAATCAAAATGCATTATTAGCTCAACTCCTGTAAATAATAACACATTTGCTAGATTTACCAACGTTCTTTTTGACTAATTGCAAGCATGGTAACGATTGAAGCAAGCGTTTTTGTTTCACCAAACATGCAATTTCTGTCTAGTTGCATAGAAGAGCTTTAGTTTAGCCCTTCTGAACCAGTATCTGTCGCCACAGGTACAAATGTTTTTAAGTGAAGGTGAATGGGTTGGTTACACAGAAGTCTGAACACTGAATTCACTTGGCAATTAAAACGTTTATCCCAGAAAGAGAGCATGTTTCTCTCTTTGCTATTAGAGAAAACATTAGTCACGTATTCCAGCTGCTTTTTGCCGCTTGATCTACTAGTGAGGTCAGTTGCATTTATCATGCAGAAATTATTCTGACATCAGTTTCAGCAGTTAATTTTACTATAGGACAAATAACGGTTGAGAAGTGATGTGCCACTTGAGTTGGTAATTAACAACCACAGGAATAGCATCTGCCAGATGAAGAAAATTTCGTTGTAGTCTTGAGGTATTTAAAGGTATGCGGCATGCAAAAAAAAAAAATAAAAATCTGTTGTCATATCCTTAAACTACTTTTGCTTTCCTGTAAAATAAGTTTATGGACACTGTAGAGTAGCAAAGGATAGAAGGATCCTCAGAAGAAATCAGATTTCATAATAAGCACTTCTTAAATTTATATATTTTTAAAATATAGATACGGTGTTTCCTGAGAGGCCTCTGTGCTGCCTCAACATAGAGCCTCCTGCTGACAGCTTTCCTATGATAGGAAGCCTGTACTATAAAAAGGGTGTTCACTGAGCCTCGGGACCCCAAAACGTTCATGGCTTGTCTTACAGAAGCTCTTAAAGTGCTTAATTGTGTTGCTCTCTGGAATTTTCCTGCCATAATAACTAGTTATGTTGCCTGCCTCTGCAGTAGTCCGTGGGTGAACTTCAGCCTGAGAGATGCCTAGCCAGTTGGACCCCACGAGCCTTCCTAAGAGGAGCTTCTCATGTAAAGGAAACAATCTATCTCACAGGCTTATTTCACCCTACTTCTCCATCTCCTCAAGCCCCAGGCAGTTTTGTGGAAGGTTTTCTTACATATTTCACTTTGCCCTGGGCAGGGGCAGGAGGTAATGAGAAAAAAAGCCAGTTCCTGAGAATATCCATAGCATTCCTGGAAAGTTAAACAGAAACTTAATTCAGGCATGGCATTACCTGAACATAATTATAAGTGATGTATTTCCAAATAAACATCACTGGACTTCAGTCTCTAAGCATAGCCACTAGTTTCTGTAGGCCAAGTTGTTACCTGTCTTGCACCAGCAGGTTCTTTTCATCTTTGTAAGTTAAATCTGTTTTCTGCTTCCTAATGAAGCATATTAATGTTTTCTTGGATTTTCTTCTTTTGTATAGCTGGAGTGCCAAGCTGTATCTGACCCCAAGTAACATTGTGCTGCTAACAGCTATAGCCTTAATTGGTGTCTGTGTTTTCATCCTGGCAATAATTGGCATATTACACTGGCAAGAAAAGGTAAGCTTAATTACCTAGATTATTTTCTATATTGTCTATACTATTTAACACTTTTACAGTCTTGTACATTGGGGGTTTTGAGTAGTTTCTATGCTATAATTTCTGACACAGACTGCATTACTTTCTAAAAGGTGTTTATTATTAATACAGTATTTTGCAAGCTTAAAAATCAGCATTGTTTTTATTTAAGCTCTAAGACACTTAAAAAGGAAGAGCAACATGGATAAGCTTTTGCCATTAAGCTGTGATTTACAACTAAATAAGACGGTTTTGTTTCATATCTAAGCTTTCTATTTTGCAGAGTTTTAAGGAGTACTGTTTTGGAAAATGGAACATAAACTCAGTTTACTTATTTTGAGTGCTGCTGGTAATCTAAAAATAAGGAAAACGTCTCTTTTTCTGTATCAGTCTTTGCTTGCTGCACTGACATTAGCATTCAAGGCTGTGTAGGGAGACAATTCTGTCCATATTGGCTGCTTTGCTCTGTGTGTCTGAATTACACATGCAGAGTATAGAAATCTATTGATTTGAAGAAGCATTTTGAAAGGGGCCTTTCATGTCACAAAAGAAATGCATTCCCATTTTTCTTAACTATGTTCAGTTCACAATCATACCCAACTGGCAGGATTGCCAATAAATGCTACTACACACCCAAACCATAATCTTAGCTGTCGAGTAAAATTACTGCACATTTTGACATGGTAGAAGTGTTTGTTATTTTGTGCTTGTGGAAATAAAATGACCTTGTTAAACATTCAGATATGCTCTGCGCATGCTTTGTATTAAAATCTTATTTGTCTGTCAGTCTTCACTCTTCAAAATATTAAAAAGTCTCCAAATAATAGTAAAGCTGGGAATAAATGACACAAAGCAAAGAAATACAAAGTTTATGATGACTGTCCTTAGCATGTCCTACTGTACCAAGAAGGCATTGCTAACTGCTAGCTGGGACTGTGCACTGGCTGGGTTTAACTCTGTCTCCAACACATCTTAAGCAGAAAAAATACTTTGACTTGGGGAAGGATTAACTATATGTATATCCATCTGGAGAAATGAAGATTTAATGTCAATGTTTAAAACAATTCTTCATATGTTACCTTACATATATTCATGTAATGTAACGTAAAGAACCACTCAGCCCAGAGTAAGTGCTTTCTGGGCCATTTTAAACCCCATTAGCATCACAGAATGGTCTAGGTTGGAAAAGACCTTTAAAGGTCATCTAGTGCAACCCCCCTGCGGTAAGCAAGGACATCTTTGACTAGATCAGGTTCCTTAGAGCCCTGTCCAACTTGACCTTGAATGTTCCCAGTGATGGGGCATCTACCAGCTCTCTGGGCAACCTGTGCTGGTGTTTCACCACCTTCATTATAAAAAAAATTATTCCTTGAATCTAATCTAAATTAAGTATATGTGAATGAAGTGCTGTATTGGTTATATTATAAACTTATTTCCAACTGCTATATCTTGCTCAAAATAGGCATAAAGATTTGGATAAATTTTGTGTATTTTCAGCCTACTTTATAAACATTTAATTCCTATATTTTTCCAATGCCTTCCTCTTGGACTTTTACCTTCTCAATTTTTAAAAGAAATGGTTGAGGTACAGAATAAAGAATCTTGACCGAGGCTGTATTGTGAGTCACTGACATGACTAAGAGTTAAACTCCAGCTTAGCTTGTTCTTGGTTTACTGTCTCCTTCAGTAATCCTCTCATAAAAATACTGTTCTGCCTAAATGCTGTTCTCCCTTACAGATCTCTAGAGTACGTATAGCAAAGAAAGGAAGGGGAAATGTACCGGCAGTTACAATCTCCTCTTTTCCCCAGAGGAAGTATCTGTCTGTAAGCTGCAGTGTTTTATTTAGCAGTCAAAATAAACCATGTACTTTGACCACTGCAGATAATAGCTCAGATAATAGTAATAACTCTGGCATTCCTTAGAAGTTTTGCATCTGTTTATTGGAAAAAAAAAAACCAAACTTCAAATCTGTTACTAGTTTTTAGTTTTGATATATCAAATGAAAGAGAAATTGAGGAAGAGTTTACACCATTATTTGTCTTACAACAAACATAGCCTGCTACATTAGGTAAGGACCTTGTTATGCCTCTATTCTGACTATAATGTGATTTGTGGTCTTGAGGCTAGTCATGTGAACACTGCACATTGACGAGGATAATACTGATAGAGGAGTTTTGATGGATTCATCAGAGTATCAGTTACTGTCAGATTTGAAGTAGTAATTTTTTCAGGAAGCATACAAGAAATGGAGTTAAAATTGCTTTCTAAGTGAGACTATAAAATTTTGTGAAATGTGACAAGCATTTCAATGTAGGAAAGAATATGCCACTCCCTTCTTCCCAACCCATTTTTGACATTCAAAATACTACTGACATTGATCCAGTCCCTGCCAAAAAGCCAGACCGATACATCTTAAACTTCACCAACAGCTCTGCTGCTGCCACAAAATGTAGTAAAATCCATAGTTAATCGAATGGAGCTGCTATCATACATAAACATTGCGTGATGCAGAAATCTTTGGCCTCGAGCCCAAGTAGATGACAAACTTTCATGGCAGAACACATGCACCAGTAGCTACCAAAATTGTCCTGTATATTTATCGAATGAGATACAAACCTTACTGCCCACGCAACAGCATACTGTAAAGGCTTTTCTTCATTTTACTCATTTAAAAAAGAAGTTAGCTATAAGCAAGCTAGAAAGCATTTAAATCCGTTTTGCTACATTCTTTTATGCTAAGATTTACACATACTGTCTGTCATGACAAAAACACTTTTCTAGAAGAGTTCACACTGTGTGTTCAAAAAGCCTTTAATAAGTGCTTTCATACTGTTACTGCTTTAGAACATGAGAGGAGGCTTGTGGGAGAGGACATGTTTTTACTCATTACATGGATTATAGGTACTATTTAAATATGCTGCTTTTTTCCAAGCACTATCCAAACTACTCTTTCAGTACATCAGTGTGTGCTCCGAATCAGTAAGTAGGGAAATGTATCCTACCTCACATTTTAGTAATGCAAATAAGAACATGGAACATTTTTAGCCTACTTGGTGCTGTTAATTGTTGAACTCCCATTTTTTACTAAATTAATTTTAAAAAAATAAAATTTAAAAGACTGTCATTTAAGTGTAACATGGATGACATTTACAGTTAAACCAATTTAATGTCTTATTTATGTTGCAGACTAAATAAATTAATACTAGGAAACATTCTTCATTTTTGAAATATTCCTTTTTAAAAAAAAAATTAGAAATAATAGAAAACAACAGGTCATAAATACTAAAACAGCTGACCACTAATAGCAGAAGCCAATGGTGAGTAGATGATTGCTATTTTAAACTGACATAATTTAAAAGCTAATTATTAGGGCTTTTACGAAGCTTTTTGCCTTTTGTCAAATGAGTAACTCGGAAAAAATCAACTGTCCTCTGACATTTGACAATTCATTGCTGTAACAGTATTGCTCTGGATCCCACAAAGTAGTTCTTATTATTATTTTTCAGAAAGCAGATGACAGAGAGAAGCGACAGGAGGCTCATCGGTTCCATTTTGATGCTATGTGACATGCCTTAATATTTATGAAGGAGCTGCTACTCATTTGCTTAATTGAAATACTACATTCTGATTTGTAAAATGATTCTGTGAAAGTGCTGCTGGTGTGCTATTTGTACATGTTGCGTTATTTGGTATTTATTTGGAAAATAATAAAATTAGACCTGAATATCTCACAAGGCCCTTCAGTTAACAAAATGTACATAATAGTATTTGGTCTTTATTTAACAGAACTGTAAATTTATTTTCCTTAGTAAAGGGATCAAATTGCATGTACCATTGTTTACATACCACCAATTCTGTAGTAATATTTGATAGAAAGCTGTGTAAATAAAGTTGAACGATACAACGAGCAGAATACTTTGTACCACTTGAACAGATCTTGTCATTTGTACGTTCCTGCACAATAACCTGCATTTTGGAAAATTAAGCTTGAGCAGGTTCTCGGATGACTTGATCATTCATTATGTTGCTTGTACTAAAGGTGCAGAACCTACAGTATTCTGTATTTTTCTTTGGATTCAAATCCATATGTGCAATAGTTAAAGAATTTAGGAATTGGGGAACTAAAAGAAACCTGCAATGTTAATGTTAGTTCAGTAGCTCATCATGGGATAGATGCAGTATTTATGTGTGTTAGTTCTAGCAAGAAGACAACCCATTAAAAAAATAACAATCTTAAAAATGTATCAGCATTACATAAACCGCTTTTATAATTTAACAGTATTTCTTTTAGAAAGGCCTCAAGTCATTATGAAAATAGCTTTTTCTTGTTATTAACAAAGGTATGGGATTTCCTTTGGTTTGTTTTTAAAGAAGTTAAAATATTTTGGAGTGGAAGGAGAATGAGGAGCGACTCCCTAAAATTCGTTGCTGAGAGATGAGATCTACACCGATGAAGGCTATAAGACACTCAGAATAAGCAATGTACGTTATCTGTGTATACTGCTATGCCCAGATTTCATAAGGCTGTAATAAGTACATGAGATGAGTAGCCCAACTTTCTATATTTAAAATGGTGATAACGTTAGAATTGTTCAGGATACCTTGGACCCTGGGAGAGTCTCTAAAAATAATCATGTCTTTATTTAAAGGTATTCCTTAGCGATATGAGTTTACATGATTAACTGTGCATGTAAATCTGTCAGTTTGCATTCCTAATAAATACTGTTTGATAAACTAGAGCACACTTTTCAAGAACTACAAAGTGTTGGTGTTACAGATAATCACCTCTGCAGTAGGCATCTCCTCCAATCTGGCACTTGTCCTGTAGCTCTCCCTTTGCTTGTCAGTACAGGGACAGAAAAGAGAGAGCGGGTACAAAGCTGAACTGATTACGTCCACCCTGAATCACAGCCGAACTATTTGTTACCATGGCAGTGCTGAACAGTGACCCATTCATACAGCAGCACCAAGCCAAAAATCAGAAACGTGGTGATAAGCGGTCTCATAAGCTATGAAGTTTTACTAGATATTTTTATTATGAATTGATCTGATGCCAACAAAGGAGCCTTTCCTGTTACATTACCATTAGTATGCAGGACAGCATGTTTCCTTAATGCACACCTTTAATATTTCTCATAGAGTGGCATGAAAAGGTAAGATTTTTATTTTTAATTTTTTTTAAGATAAATACTTACTGCTATTGGACTTTTTAAACCCTATTGATAGAACTTGTTCCCCACAGCAAAAGTAAAAACGGATTTCATATTGAAGAGGAAGCACAGTTCAATATATTTTTCTTGTCTTTTTCAAATGGTCGGAGAACAAGGCTAAACAGATAATGCCACTGTAGTCCTCTATCACAATGTAATAAACATAGATTAGCCTCCTTGTGGTTTTTTGGAAAAACAATTACAAATTAAATAACCTCATGCTGGCATTTAAGCTGTTGTCAAGTTAGCAAAACAATGAACTCAGTATCTTTTGCTTTAAGGTATTTTGCATGCTCAGTAGTGCATCATTGCATCACTTTATATACGATACATTACTGGCGCTTTAATAGATTTCTTATAATAAAGTTTACTACAGGTTCTAACTGCTCCTAGCTTGGCTCACAACAGTGTGCACATACTATTTTGAATTAAGGCATTAAACATTGTTAGACCTCCTGTCAAAGGTTTCACGTCGTACCTGGGTTTTCTGTAAGCATCAAAAATATGTATGGGTAAGGTTATTACCCTTCTACCAGTAAGTTGAAGAAAGCAATATCAATTAGAAGCTGTAGTTCCAGGTGCTCCTCACAGTAACTGAGCAGTGAGAAATAGTTCTAACTATGTACATTTTCAAAATGCATCCACCCTAACACAGCCCTGGTGAGAAACACTATTGGAAGGCTTCTTCAGTGTGAAGTCTCACCTATAGAAAAATACTGTTGACAAGCCAACTGACAGATGGCTGTTGAAATACCATCTTTGTTCTCCTTTTCCATAAGGAGCTTTAAGACTGAATCTTCCTATCAGATTTATCATTAATGCACTATAATCCCCCAACAAAAGAACCAACTTTTCTGTTGCAGATAAATAGGCATATTTTATACAGTATGATATTCCTTCTATTATGAGGCCATCTTTCTTAACAGAGCACAGTAAAAAAACACATGCTACAGTTAATTGAAAAGTAATCACTATAAATGCACTAAGTGAAGTCAGGACTTTTGTAACTACTTTCAAATAAATGACACAAATAGAACAGAAGTCAATCCATAATTTTCTACTATATTATAATAATCAGAGCTTAGTTTTGTTAAAACAATGTAAAAGCTTTAACCATGCCAGTTTTTAAGGTATTAATAACCAAAAGAGTTGTTTTTAGAAATCCAGGAAATAAAACTACGCTTAAAATAATCTCCAGCTTTGCAAATAATACTAATTCTAAAGGGATGGGCAAATTTTTGAATCAAAGGCTGAGAGGTACGTTAAGAAATCAAGAGCAATAGAAATGTTAGATCTAAACTAATTGCTGTGCTGTTGCTGTAGCTCTGTTACCCATCCTATTGGGTTTTTTCCCTTTTGGCACCAAGATCTTTTTGTCGAGGCACCAGTGTTATCAGCATCGGCTGTCGCTTTCAAAATAGCCACACAGCACTGTTTTTATAATTCATTCCTGCCTTCAGTGAAAAATGTGATCCCATCTATGATACAATCCATAAAAACTGTATATGCTAAACTTATTTTGAAATTCCTGATTTTCCCAAGACACAAAAGTTTGGAGGTATATCCTAGTACTCAGATCTATCTCCATTGCCTAGCAAATACAGAAGTGCACAGGAGGCTTTCTGAAGATTATTCAAAAGTTCTTCATGACTATTCAAAAGTTTCCAGTGTTCTTAACTCAGCAGTAAATAACAAAGCCATTTATACATATGTATGTATGACTACATATCATGTTACCACACTCAGAGGCACTTGCACCTTCGATAATTTTTCTAATTAGAAATTGTGTATCATTAAGATTTATCAAATGCATCTAAATCCTACTGACGAGCCCAGGTCCCAGAACAGTTAAAATGTAACTCCTACTTTTCCTTTCATAATTATTCACTGTTGACATCTATATTTTTGCAACCTCTTTTAAGAACAATATCCAAATAGCCTGAAATGTAATTAAAAAACCCTGCTGGTCTAAGGCTATTTGTGATGTCCACTCTGCTACTCAAGAGCAGAAAATACTTCAAGTAGTATTAAAATCAAAACTTCTAGCAGAACAGCAAACCAAAGGAAGTTTTAGGAAGAACTGCTGGGAAGGAGGCAAAACCAGTTCTAATAATTGAATTTTAAGACACTTATTCCAGCAGAGCACCTGTTGTAACAGACTTACCTGTAACTGTTCATGCAGATATTGACCTGCTTCAGAATGAGCAATCCTGTTGCCTTCCGTGAACTACTCTCATTCAAAAATAATCATGATGACTCAATGGAGCAGCAGAACAATAGACAACTAGATGCCCAAAAGCTATTTTCAACCTTTCTTAAATCCCAAACTCAAGTTTAATTACTCAAGCTAACTGCTTACTCCTGAGCTGGCTGCACCACATTCTCTTCACTGGAAAGCAGCACTCTGCAAGCTTAGAAAATGGCAAGTTTGATCAGACCTGTCACTAGTTTACTATAAAATATTTTAAAGCACCACCTAGAACAAGAACTCCAGCAAGACAAAGCGACACAAATGTCCACATGAGAAATTTATCTTAAAGCAGCAGCAAACAATGGCAGAATATGCCCCGAATTTACAAGTTGATGCTAGTACCTGGCCTCCCACACTGACAGTTTGACACAGCCCTGGGAAATAAACAGGACGGAAAAGCTACTGCACTTCCCCAACTGTGTAATAGCTCTGTTCAACCTTCTAATGGGCAAACTATAAGTTCAACCTTTCAGTTACATTTACTGTAGCAGACCGGGTCTTTGCAATTACTACCGACATGATCAAGCACAAGATTACTAGGTTTTTCTCCTGTTTCTTTGGTGTGAGACAACTGACCACAAATAGTTCTCTTGAATGCAAATCCAGCTTGAAATCTGAGAATGAGGCTAGTTCTCATGTTTCTTATCACAAGTAATAAAAATATATCTGGGCCAGATTTTGCCATCAGCTATATTGTGCATTCGAAGGAAAAAAAAAAAAAAAAAAGCAATCCACTGTCTCCTAATAATCTGCACAGCAGCACAGTCAGATTTTAATTTTTGTGCTTGTGTACTTGCAGACAGAATAAAAAATTGTGGATGAGGTACAGATACAGTAGGAATTAATAATCTGTTACATATTTTCTTGAGTTACTACAGCAAACATTTTTGTTAGTAAAGAAAATAAAATGCTAAGTAGATCCACCTAATGAGGACTCGTCTTTGGATAAGAATTTCCACTATAGAAATTAACATTTGATAACACCACTATAAATACACGTTTAAGAGGTGAACGCAGAAATTGCTTTATCCGCTGGTGGAATGCAACAGCTATTTAACAGTTCGCGGGAAAACTGCCCTCTGAGAAGGACTGTATCATCTGTTTGAAATTGAAAGGACAATGCGAGTAAGCGGAATAATATAATTATGTAACTTGGGATTTTGCCAGAACATCAAGCTTAATACTTCTTCAAGTTTCTTAGAACGCTGAAATGGCTCTTTAATACCCAGAAAAGCGCAGAACGTTTCCTGTAAGGTCTGGCTGGGTCCCCCAGCGCCCCGGGGCTGTGCAGAGGGCAGGAGCAGTAACACCTCCCGCACCGCTGCCCCGCAGGACTCTGCTCCGGCGTGGTCCAGCTGCTCCTCAATCCCTCCGTGCTTAATCCCCCAGAACTGACAATCACGTTGACTTGAAGAGCCTGAAATATTTAACTGAGCAAGGGAATGACCTTTTCTTACAGGATACGCTGACCTTTGAACAATGTAGAATGAATGTAACATTCAAAGGCATAGCACGGATCCACAACGAAATCAGAGCTTCACCTCTCGCAATCATGTCTGATACTGTAATGAGCGGCACTACTCCTTAAGTACACGGAATCACAAGTTGCAATTACGCATTTAATTTACAGTTTGAAAAATCGAGTGGATTCCAAACCGCTTCCATAAAGTGCTTGAACTCGGACAGCCGAGTTCTGCGTGGGCTGCCTGAAAGTTCAGACTTGCGTCACTGTGCACGACCGCGATGGGCAGAAGACCCAAATGAAGTGGAGAACGCGACCTCCTGCATCCTGCGAGCCGGGCGGGAGCCTGCCCTCGGGCACGGGAAAGCCGCGGTCGCCGCGCCCGGCACCGCAGCTCCTGCCGTGGACGGGCCGGGAGGACTCGGATCGCTCCTGCCCGCTGCGCAAAGCTTTGCAACACGCTCCGCGCACAGACCTGAACGTCTCCTTGTTTCAGTACTTCGGGATCCTGAGCAAAAACTCTCAGTCTCGCCTCGGCGGCAATTCTAGGGAAAAGATATCCTGTAAGAAATACCCTGAGATACTTCAACCCGTGTTGTCTATGGGAGATTTGGGGAGGAGGGGGGGGGGAATTCTCAAACGGGCTTACATGTGTTGCTACAATTTTACACGTAGCCTATCGGCACGGCAACCTTTCGCGGCCATACTCCCGGCTGTCCGGAACGGCAGCAGCTCTCGCCCTTGCACACTTCCATCGTCATCTCGGAGGTGTCCGAGAGGACGCGGAGCCCCGGCCCCACGGGATAGCCCCGTGGCCGGATCTGCTGCCCGGGGGCTCTCCCTCACCGCCCGGCCCGGCGGAGAGCCCTTCTCCCGGGGGTTACAAACAGCCCTCCCTCCGACATCGCCACCTGCCCCCACCTCGGGCCCTTTCCTTAAGTAACATCTCCCCTCACAAGCTAATCTGATGTGATGAATAACCAGAGGGATGGGAGCCAGGGCAGGCAGCGGGCTAAGTGCGCCTTTTTATTAACTTCTCGTAAAGTAATAGCTCCATTTTAGCTGTCACTCTTGTCAGACAACAGCCGCACAATAGCGTGTGATGGGCTCTTCCCGGCGCCTGAGCTGCAGGCAGCACACTGCAGCCCGCCAGGCAGGCAGCTGGGCACGCCGCACGCCTGGAGTCACACGGGCGCTCTGCCACGAGTGAGGGGGAGAAGGAGAGGAACAGAAAACCAAGGGGAGGACTGGCTCCCTTCTATCCCACCAGGACCCCACTCAGACCCCAAACGAAGGCGGGCAGCCAGGATTCAGGTTCACCCAAGCCACCGTGCCCTGGAGAGGAGCCGCAGGGCTCGCCGCTCCGCTCTGGTCGCCGCGGACGCGGGGGACGCGCTCCTGGCGACCGGCACCGCCGGGCCCCTCTCCGCGGACGGGAAAATCCCGGGGGACGGGCGGAGAGGATGGGGCCTGTGGCAAGATGCACAGCAGGAGACGAAGGTGGGGTGCTTCAACGGGGCCACTACCGGCTCCCCGTAGGGACGGGGCTAGGACGGTTGTCGCCCCGCCGCTACGGCCGCCGCCACCCCCGCTAAAACGCCCGGCCGGGCGGGAGGAGCACAGCAGCCCCGCCGGCTGCGGCTGCTTGCAGGGCTCCGTGGGGGGCGGGCACATGCGTACAAGCGGCTCATCCAGGCAAACACCCCTCACATCTTAAAAGAGCTTCATTTACCGGCAGTCGCTTCAGTCGCGCTGGGAGCTGCCGAGCTGCGCTCAGACCGCCTTACGGGGAGCGCCCCCCGCCCCGGGGGCGGCA